>JAOTOM010001959.1:0-77500 GCA_034440615.1 Ashinkailepas kermadecensis | reverse complement strand
ACTTTTTCCACCTCAATTTGGCATGTTGTGTGAAAAATTTCAGATCAGGTCATCTACGTTCAACGAGCTAGTTAAGATCAAGTAGGTCACCTCCATCGCTTCGGGTGCAACGAAATGAACCGGTGCAATTATTTGTTTCCCTTTTGATGACGCATTAGGTTGGGATATTTGCCCATTATGGCCAAATCGACGATTATGGCACGATTCTAAAACAAGTACTTTGTATGGGGCAAATTGATTCAAAGCAAAGTTTCTCGGTCCGCTCTACCCACTATAAAAATATAAATTCATGAAAATTTAAAACTCAAAATAATGAACATTTAAAAATTCAGATTTTGACTTTTGGGTAGGCAAACATTTTTGGGTCGTGATAGATTTCGACTTATATTTGTATTCCAAATATTTTTTGTAGTAAAATATCTCCCAAAATAACTCCTCAGAGCCAAAAACATTATGTCAGTCGTAATCCCATAGTGACGTCACATTTGGAGGTGGTAAACTAATCGGCTGGATTCGGACCGTACTTCTCGAGCGCTATCCGATGACACCACTTTCGTTTTCATGCAACGTTTAGTTTGGAAATTAGAGGGGTATAAAAAAACACCCCACGCAGCACCCCGCCACCGAGACAGTGTGAAGATCTAGCCGATAAGACGGGTTAATCTGGGACCCCATGAAGTAGGCACCAATGATCAACCAAATTGGCAACACTCCTTGGCTCCATGCATTAGGACCAACCAATATTTATTTCGCTCTTCTCCACCCATGATTTGAGCCTGCTCACTTCTCCTGTACGCTCCTGGGGTGGTCCTGCCCATTGTGGAGTCTGACATGTAGATGGAACACACGTCTACTCGATGAGTCGTCATATATTTGTCGTCGGTAGAACAGAATGTTGTCGATTTACACTTCATCATCAAATACCTACAGTTCTCAACCTTACAGTTTCACCTGGCAGATGATATATGAAAGAGAAGGTGCCACGCCTGCGGCAAATGTCTTCAAACACCCGGCCGTGTTTATGAGCGCGTTATCTCCGTCATTGAGCGGCTCTCCGTTAACCACTTGGACGGCCAGAAGCTGTTGTCAGACGACTGGAGCATTGCAAAGCTGTCGTCTACCATCCTGCGAGCGCCCACCCAGAACCCGTTGCCAGAGCTTTCCGCTATTGGTCCTAGATAGGCATATTGGAAGGTGGAGGTACAGCAATATATGTAGGTAATAGATATGAGGCTAGGGAAAGAAAAGACCTGGAGAGTGATCATTTTGAGACAAGTTTTCTGGAAATTAAAAGGAAGTTGGGTGTATCAGAAAAAAGATTCCTAGTAGGGGAAATGCATAGACCTCCAAGTCTGAGCCACACTTTATTTATGGACTATTTGGGAAAAAAATACTTGACTCATTGGAAAACACAAAATGTACATGTGTCATGCCGAGGGACTTCAATTACAATCTTTTGAAATATCATTCTGATAAACCTACACTTAGTTTTATGAACATGGTCAATCATTATGGATTTTTCCCAACCATCTCAAAGGCAACCCGGATTTGTAGTAATACAGATGCCTTTTGGATAATATATTTATCAAGGATGTTAATGTCTTTAACAATTCAGGAATTCGAATCCAAGATTCATCAGATCATCTTCCAGTTTTTCTTAATCTGTCATTACTTGAAAGTTCAATTATAACAAGACATTCGGTTACAGTCTTTCCTAAGAGTAAAATCAGTGATTTAAATGATCACCTCATCAGCAACTTAGAAGCCTTTCAAGTTGAAACTGATGCTAATCAAGCATGCAACAAACTTATTAAGGCATATGAAACAGGTAATACAAATTATCTAAAACTTTTACACCCAGTAGAAGAAAGAATAAAATTAAATCATGGGTAACCCCTGCATTTCTGCGTTCAATAAATAAAAAAATTAACTATATGCAAAATATATTAGGAATATAATTTTACTGAATTAAAATAAATACAAAATGTATAGGAACATGCTTTGCAATGTGCTTCGGAATGCAAAACGATTATATTATAAGAGGGAATTCCAGGATAGCAAAGGTGATGACAAAAATACATGGAAGTATTTGAATGAAATCATAAACAAGAATGAATTGCAAACAGTTCCTCCAGTGTGCTTTGTTGATAACTCTGGGGCTACCTGTATAAATGAACAAATACCTGAGAAATTCAACACTTTTTTTTTTCAACGATAGGTAGTGAATTTGAAAAAAAAATATACCTGCAACAGACAAGAGCCCATTATATTATCTTACACAGCCTACTTATGCCAGCATTAACAATATTCCTTCTGTTAATGAAGCTCAAATTGAAGAAATTGTTAAGTCTTTGAACCCTGTGGGTGGCGGTATGGATAAAATTAGCACAAAATTTTTACATGGAACATATAGAAGTATTTTGCAACATCTAACATGTTTATTTAATCATTGTCGGAGCACTGGAATATTCCCTGATGCGTTATAATCTGCAGTTATAATTCCTGTATACAAATCATGGGAAAATAACAAATTAAGTAATTATAGGCCAATCTCTTTGCTACCAATATTTCCGAAAGTGCTGGAAATATTAATACACCTTAGTGTATCATCATTTCTAAATTAAAATAATATCATACACCCATTGCAATTTGGTTTCAGAAAAAAACATAGCACATACATGCCAATTGCTCTGATGCATAACGAAGTAACTAATTCCCTTGTAAATAATAAATTAGTTTGTACCATGTATCTCGATTTGGAAAAGGCCTTTGACACTGTCAGCATCAGCATTTTGTTTAAAAAAATGTACTTTATTAGCTTTAGGGGAGGTATATATATATATATATATATATATATATATATATGTTTAAGTATCATGTTTTCTTTTCTTTCTTCTTTGTTCATACTTGGTTCGTCCTTTCTCCTTAATGTAGTAATAGTTTAGGAGATGCATGTGCAAGATTAGGGATGTTATATTATTTCCCCATTAACACCACAGCAGTTTTTTTCCTGGAGCCCTCGAAGACGTTACTAGCGTTGCTAATTGTCTGAGAGGGCTTCAGGAACATCTTTTACTTATATCTGGTGGCGAGATCTGTCCAGCAAGAAACAGGAGCGAGGAGTGGTGTGACCTACCTTGACTTGCTTACCATGGCTGATCAATGGCAGATGTCTTTCAACTATGACAAGTGTAAGGTTATGCATCTGGAGTCTGGAGGTGAGACTTTCAGATATACAATGGGAGGGAGGGAACTGGATGTTATTGAAGAGGAAAGGGACTTGGGTGTGTTGGTTTCAAAAGACCTTAAAGCAGAAAAACAATGTAGCTCAGCTAGGAACAGGGCACTCAGAATGCTGGGACTCATTAATAGAAGTGTGATGTATAAGAGCAAGGAAGTCATGAAAAAACTGTACTTAGCATATGTGCGACCCTACTTGGAATATTCTGTACAAGCTTGGAGCCCCTACCTACAAAAAGATATAGACAAGTTAGAGAGTGTGCAGCGCAAAGCAAATAGATTCATCAGTGGAATAGGTAACCTAGAATATGGAGAAAGGCTTGTGGTATTATATATGTACTCACTCAAGTATAGGAGATTAAGGGGGGACATGATTGAAATGTACAAAATTGTTAAAGGACTAGATCAGATCAATTTAAATGGCTTTAAATGGCGCTCTTCAGTTTAGAGTGTCACATACGGGTCATCAATTCAGGTTAGACAAGTTGAGGTGTAGGACAGTTAAGCGACAACAGGTCTTCAGTGAAAGGGTTGTTGATCGGTGGAATGGGCTGCCTGCTGATGTTGTTGGGAGTTCCTCATTGAATGTATTTAAAAGTAGGGTGGATACATTTTTTTAGACAGGAAAATCTTCTTTTTTTTAGTTATAATTTGTGATGGATGGGGTGAGATGTATGTTAAGTGTGCACGGCACAGACCCCTTTAAGCAGGCATGGATGCAGTTTGAAAATTATTGATAAGGCATTCAATCCACATGTGTTAAGAGAGATCAGGGGAATAGCGCTGGAAAGCTAGGGTAGATAGGCATTTATAGGTGTGTGGGATATTGGAGGACTGGTTCTTCAGGATGTGGGATGGTTGGAGAGGGTCTTTTTACCAGGCTTATATCATCTTCCATTTACAGACTTAACTGGATGGGCCCTTGGGTCTCTTATTAAGTCTAAACACTTTATAACTGTATATAGGGTGTACCTAGCAGTGGATTCAGCACCTTCCTTCGGGATGTGATACTGATGAGATTGTCTATGGTAGCACAATGGGTATGATTGGAGGTTTGTAATTGTTGAGTGTGTTATGCAATAGCAAGTGAGTCTCTTATGAAGTCTAAATGCTTTATAACTTTATATAGGGTGTACCTAGCAGTGGATTCAGCACCTTCCTTCGGGATGTGATACTGATGAGATTTTTTTTTTTTTTGGGGGTGTGTGTTTTGGGGGGTTTTTTTTTTTTTTTTTTTTTTTTTTTTAGGGGGGTGTGTTTTTTTTTTTATTTAAACTTTTTTTTTTTTTTTATAAGGGGGCCCCTTGGGGGTGTTTCATTTTTTTCCTTCGGGTGGTATTAATGAGGAGATGGTCTATGGTAGCACAATGGGAGTGTGTTATGTGTAACGATGTTAAAGTTAATACGAACGAGCCAGCCTCTGGAATGTACTGTATGCGTCACCGCGATGGGGCCGCATGAAGCACCCACACACCTGTCACAACAAGAGCGTCAGGCATGCGGCCCACCCGATCTATCACAGATAAGGCCAAGTGCCGCTCGCATTGTTCGATTATTAGCCACCGCGATGAGATCACCTTACGAGGTTATAACCGATAAGAACCGGAGCTCGTGTCGATGAGTTCGCATACCACAAGGCTACTGGCGCCACCAGTCGGGTACGTCCACAAATCATCGCTGGTTGCCACGCGACCGAGCAGCCAGGCTGCCGTGCAAAACTGCAATCTCAGCGTGCGAGAAGTGCATTAGAACTGAACCCATGACCTGCGGCGAATCAACAGTCAGCAACGTCCAGCGAGGGCAATGGCCGCTGGCGTGTCGGGCCAATCACGGCCCGGTTCACTTGCGGGTTGGCGTGTTATGTAGAACCAGCCAATAGCAGTGCGGGTTGCATGCCGTCAATGTACTTACGTGGGCGGACTCGTGTGTATATATATGAGTGCAAATGAAAATAAACGGGGGAGCTCGAGACGGGGCTCGAGACTCAGCTCGAGACTCGACCTAGACTCGGACTACGAGGTAGAACCATCACGTCTTTGCGATTTCGGAGCGGACTGGCGTTTGCCTGTCGCGACTCAACGTAGTTGGCGGGCCGAGGAAGCTTTCAGCCCGGGAAGTCACTCATCACGGAGTTTTAACGAGTGAGCTGTCCACCTACTGTTCTGGGGTATACAAAGCGGAAGCGATTGGTCTATCCCTAGATTTCCCACGGCCAGGGAAAAAACTACCCTATAACTGGTGCCGAGACCGCGGATGTAGGCCCCTGGACAGTCACCAAGCTGTCACATCTGGTGCTGGTGATCTTCGGGCATCACATCGGACGACCTGAGGTCAGCACATCCGACTACGAGTACATCTGTCTGCAGGAGGAGCAAATCAATCCGACTACCTCAACAACGCAGTAAGCCCGGAAATTCCTAAAATCCTCCAAACAATACCTGTGCCAAATTTTGACCACTGCATAGTATTGAAGTGTTCGCGTGTTCATTGTGTACTACATGTATGAACTGTACGTGGATTAGGAAACTAATTAGTCGCACACCTCTCCGCAAAACCTGTGTGAATCGAAATTTTATTTTGAGAATTTAATTAAAGTAAAGGAACAATGACCGAGATTCCGCTGGATCGTATCTCTGAGAGTTTTAATCAAATCAGGATGGAATTAAGAGCTCAGGGCTTAAGCAACAACATTAAACAATATACAGGCGACAGCCATAATAAGTTAATGGACTGGTTAAAACAGCTGGAAAGAATTAGCTACAGTATAGATAATGAACAGATGAGAATCATTTGCTTGAAAACACTTGGTGGACCCGCAGCCGAATTTCTCCAACGTATGCTAGCGCTACAGGCAAATCTAACGTGGGCAGATATTAAACAATTAATGAAGGAACGCTATTCTGACCTTGCCGATCAGAAAAACGCTCAAGAAAACTTAAGAAGAACAAAACAATTCCGCGTTGAGTCGATTCAGAATTACTCTGAGAGAATCATTTCACTAGCCAAGGAAGCTTATACAGACATTGATAGCCCCGCTACCCAACAAATTTTGTTAGATGTGTTCAACAAAGGAGTACAAAGCCAACAGCTAGCAGAAAAATTATATAGACATACCTTTCAGACCCTTGAGGAAGCAATTCAATTCGCTGTGCATGAACAGCAACTGCTGAAAACATTTTTATTATGTCGGGGATCACAGAAAACGGATGAGGAACCCATGGAAGTTGACATGGTACAAAGTGGAAATGAACGGTTGGACAAAATCGAGAAACTGGTAGTATCCCTAGGAGAGACTGTATCAAAACTGGCAGCTCAAAAACTGGACCCCCCGAAACCACAAACCCAGCCACAATCAGGACCACGTGTATTCACCCCGACCTATCCACCATACCCGCGACCACCCAGACCGTACGTTCCCCGACCCAACTATGGACCTCCAATGCCGCGCCCCTCTTTCGGCCCCGCGACTTGGAAACCTCGACCGCCAAACCCGCCTAATCCCTCGTATCAATGGACCCCGGACGGCCGACCCATTTGTCACAGATGCACCAAGGTAGGTCACGTGGGATGGCAGTGTCGTTCCTGCCCAACGTCTCCTAGAGAAACGGGAAACGGCCGAGCTCTGCTGTGAACGACCACCACGGTAGAGCTAGAGCTAATTGGAATCAGAAACCACAGAGTAAGGAAAGAAAAAACATCCGTAGGAAGCGAAACCCGCAGAAACAGAACTTGAACCACAAAAATGTACAGCACATTCGTGTTAAACCCAACACTCCCATGTGCTGGATCAAAGTCGGAAGTCAAAAAGCTTATACGCTCGTTGATACGGGCGCCGATATTTCCTTAATCTCAAAGGAACTTTTTGATAAAATCACGGAAAAACAGACTCTCAGATTTTCAGAGGACCCAAAAGACCGCATCCCACTCATTTCAGCAAGCGGGCATCGTTTGAAAAACATTGGTGTAGGAACATTTAGAGTCGAGATGAGTAAATTCAGTAAACCATTCAGCTTTCAAATTGTAGCAGGACTGAAACAACAATGCATGTTAGGAAACGATTTCTTAACGGAGTTCGGAGCAAAATTAGATTTCGAGAAAAAAGCCTTGTGTATCGAAGGTAGTATGATTCCGCTTCGCCCTCAGCAGCGCACGATTAGCGAAAAGGCGAGTTCGCTAGTCAGGATCAAAGGACGCACGTTTATCCCGGCCAATACGGTCGTGGAGTGTCTGGCAGCTGTGAATAGGACGCAACTAGTGAATCAAACGTGCTATGTGAGGTCACTGGACAATACACCAGTAATTTCCGAGGAGCCAGGCTTAATCATAGCCGAGATAGTGGCAAAACCAGACCGCCATAAGCGACTACCAGTGAGAATTATAAATACGTCTACCCGAGACTTCACAATGTATAACAATCAAGTGATCGCCTACGCTGAGAGAATAGATGACTCGGATCTGGAGTATCTTGTTGACGTGCCACAAGACCTTGACTTAGCCCCGACCACCTCACCCACTGACCCAGTTGAGCAAGCGCGACTGGCTCATCTGACCGACGCTGACAGGGACGATCTCGAACAGCTGTTACGAGCCAATGCTGACCTGTTTGCCGCGAGTGACGCCGACCTCGGTACAACTGACCTTGCTGAGATGGAGATAGAGACTGGTGACCACGCTCCCGTCCGTCAGCCGCCTTACAAAACGCCGTTTAGCCAACGAAAATATGTGGAGGAACAGATACGTATCATGCTAAAAGCTGGTATAATAGAGGAATCCGACAGTCCGTGGGCTGCACCCATCGTAATAGTTCGCAAAAAAGACCAATCGAACAGGTTTGCTGTCGATTATCGGAAATTAAACAATATCACGAAGAAAAACAGCTATCCCCTTCCACTAATAGAAGATATTCTCGCGTCTCTAGGCGGAGCAAACTTCTTCTCGTCACTGGATCTAAAGTCAGGATATTGGCAAATCCCAATGGCAAAAGATAGCATACCTAAGACAGCCTTTATCTGCTTCATGGGTTTGTGGAACTTCAGAAAAATGCCCTTTGGAATCTGCAACGCTCCGAGCCTCTTTGCTCAAGTGATGTCCAAAGTCCTATCTGGAATACAGAATCAATTCGCAACAGCATACATCGACGACATAATAATATATTCAAAAACATTCAAAGAACATCTAGCTCATTTGGAGGAAGTTTTTCGACGCCTGCGAAAAGCACAGTTAAAATTGAAACTATCAAAATGTGAGTTTCTAAAAAAGGAAGTACACTATCTTGGACACGTAGTATCAGCCTCTGGCATCAAGCCAAACCCGGAGAAGGTAGAAGCTATCCAGTACATGGCAGCTCCGACTACTGTGAAAGGAGTCCGATCATTTATCGGCATGTGTTCTTACTATCGACGTTTCATCCCCAAATTTAGCCAGATTGCTACACCACTGATTGACTTAACGAGGAAACATGCAACCTTCAATTGGACCAATGATTGCGAAAACGCTTTCACAACATTAAAACACAAGCTGGCTTCTGCACCAGTGCTGGCTTATCCAGATGTCACTAAAGACTATAAGTTGTATACCGACGCCTCACTGAGAGCGGTAGGAGCAGTTTTAGTACAGGAACACAATGGAGAAGAGAAAGTGATCCAATATTTGTCTAAACAACTTAACGAAACACAACAAAAATGGCCGATTGTGCAGCTCGAGACATATGCCGTCATTTACGCAGTCTCAAAATTACGTCAATACTTACTGGGATCAAAATTCACCATCCTGACTGATCACAGACCACTTACATTTTTAAATCTTTCAGAGATGAAAAACCCAATGATACAGAGATGGGCTATCATGCTTTCCGAGCACAACTGTGAAATAGTATACATTAAAGGCTCAAAGAATGTTGTTGCAGATCATCTCAGCCGTATAAGTGAAACCAATCAGGAAATAAATGTAATCGATTCCGACCACGTTCCCATAGGAGATATCAAGGGAACCGAATTCAGTAACTGGCCAGCAGACAATGACGTCGACATGCCGACACGGGCCCCAGACATAACTGGCACAAGGCCAGACCCGCCGGTCGAGACAGGCCGACGAGAAGCTGAATCATCACCCACCCAGTTAGCCGAACCAAGTCAACTCCCAGGTACCAGTGAGTCCGAGGACGACTTACCACTGGCCGAATTATCCCGGCGAATAGCAAAACGCCAATTACCCACGTCTAGCGAATCGGAGAATGAAAAGTCGCAGCCACGCACAACGAAATGCACAAAACTTCAGAGTAGTGACTCAGAAGACAATGTACCTCTAGCAGAATTGGCCCTTCGTTTGAGAGAATCAGCAGAGAGCCCACCAGGTGTTGCTCCAGAAAAACGGCAATTAGAACTAACGTCAGACGATGATTGCCCTCCCGACAAACAGCAAATATATGAGGATACGTCGTCTACAGAGTACGATGCAGACGTGGAATCCATAAGCTTGAAGCAACGTAAGACTTCGGCATTAGTAGCTTTTGCGGAGAAACAAAACGCCATGTTGATGGCACAGATGAAAACGCAGATGGAAACGTTTAAGTCGATGCTGGATTAATTAATGCTGATATGTAATGTGTACAAGTGAGTCACTGCAAATTAGTATGACGTGTTGATACCGGGCTCAGTGAAGCCACCTTCGATGGCGCGGTGACGTCATCCTTAATGGATTGCCATATACTGGAATGTGGATATTAATGGAACGCTATGACGCGTATGGATGCTAATGGGACGCTGTAACGTCACCCCAACCGATGTACGGTGTGGTACGTTGTTATACTGTATAAAAACGTGTACGGTGGTCAAAATTAATGCCTATCATTGCTTCCGTACCACTGAACCGAGTACCGCATCTCTGTACCTGAAAGTAGCGGCAAACCTTAAATCCATTCAGTTACCCTCCCGGTGAAGATGAGCTGTCTTCAGCTCATGCCAGCGTCAGACCTGACCACGAGTTCAACAGTTCTGCTTACGACAGCAAAGTACTGATGACTGCAGCGGCGCAGTACGTGCGCCGGAACCGAGCGCTACCCTCGGAATGAATCACGACGTATGCATTCTTGACCTGCAGTAACCCGTCAGCAGCTGTCGAGGGTCCGGACCATCCCTGCCAGCGCCACCGACGCAACCCGCGCCGTCCAGGACCGCGGATAACCAAGCCATTTTCGTATCAAGGTGACGGAATGTGGTGTACCACGTGCCGCCAGCCCATGGAGCATCACACGGAACCGTCAGCTCGTGATCCGATGCTGCCCAGCATCCCCCAGAACGCCGGTGATGCAACCGCGGACGCCTCCGCCGAGCCCACAGCCGACGTAAGCAGCTCTGAGGACGTTACCGTTACGGCTGACACAGCAGGCAACACCGTCCCCGCCGACGCCGTGTGCAGGGCCAGCAACCTAGCTGACTACGAGGACATTGGTGTGACTGATGAATCACATCTGGCAGAGCACCTAGCCCAACTGAATCGGAGTGATAAAGGAGAAAAAGTGCAGAGGTGACAGACAACGAGCAGTGGTCGCTCGTCGTCTACGGACTGAACTATAGTTGGAATAACGTAGTGAGTGTCGTGTCGTAAATAACCTCGTGTAATCATGTAAGGTGTTTATTTAGGGGATTTCATGTAATGTGTTTATTTAGGGGATTTCGTACCACATTTATTTAGGGGATGTCATGTAACATGTTTATTTAGGGGATTTTGTGCCATGCTTATTTAGGGATCATTGTGTAACGTGGTAACTAACATGGACCAGGGAAGTTGGGAACCCTACAAATCCCAGTAGTTTAACCCATGTAGAAAACTGAAACAATCGTATAAAATAAAAAGTGTATGTATCACCACGCAATTTCACGATGTATCAAGGCCGCTGATAATCTAATGGATTGCAGAATCGAATTGAACAATCCGTATTCGCAAGGCAGAACTCGTGTTGTGGCTGTAACGATGTTAAAATTAATACGAACGAGCCAGCCTCTGGAATGTACTGTATGCGTCACCGCGATGGGGCCGCATGAAGCACCCACACACCTGTCACAACAAGAGCGTCAGGCATGCGGCCCACCCGATCTATCACAGATAAGGCCAAGTGCCGCTCGCATTGTTCGATTATTAGCCACCGCGATGAGATCACCTTACGAGGTTATAACCGATAAGAACCGGAGCTCGTGTCGATGAGTTCGCATACCACAAGGCTACTGGCGCCACCAGTCGGGTACGTCCACAAATCATCGCTGGTTGCCACGCGACCGAGCAGCCAGGCTGTCGTGCAAAACTGCAATCTCAGCGTGCGAGAAGTGCATTAGAACTGAACCCATGACCTGCGGCGAATCAACAGTCAGCAACGTCCAGCGAGGGCAATGGCCGCTGGCGTGTCGGGCCAATCACGGCCCGGTTCACTTGCGGGTTGGCGTGTTATGTAGAACCAGCCAATAGCAGTGCGGGTTGCATGCCGTCAATGTACTTACGTGGGCGGACTCGTGTGTATATATATGAGTGCAAATGAAAATAAACGGGGAGCTCGAGACGGGGCTCGAGACTCAGCTCGAGACTCGACCTAGACTCGGACTACGAGGTAGAACCATCACGTCTTTGCGATTTCGGAGCGGACTGGCGTTTGCCTGTCGCGACTCAACGTAGTTGGCGGGCCGAGGAAGCTTTCAGCCCGGGAAGTCACTCATCACGGAGTTTTAACGAGTGAGCTGTCCACCTACTGTTCTGGGGTATACAAAGCGGAAGCGATTGGTCTATCCCTAGATTTCCCACGGCCAGGGAAAAAACTACCCTATATATGCAATAGCAAGTGAATTGGTGCTAGATAGGCTGTGATATATAGCTTCCTAGGAACTTGAGGTAAGGGATTGATTGGGGTGAGAGTATGTACATTTCTAGTACCTTTTCCAGATAGGCTTAACTCAGATGGGCCCCTGTGGCTCTTATTAAGCCTTAACACTTTATGACTTTATGACATGACCTACTTCTCATCCCTGGAATTTAACGCAATTAGGTCGCACGAGTATGGAAGGGCACTCCTGCCTACCTATTAATGGGTAGGGAATCAAATTTGTTTTGAGCTGCATTGACGAACGTCGCAATGGCGGCGCCGCTGCCTAATGAGCTTCTACAATGGCCGTCTGTTGCTGCCCATGCCATGCTTATCTGCCCTGCTACGTAGTAGTAACACACGTTATCGACGCGTGTAGAACCAGGATACGGACAGTTCTTGGTTGATCTGGTGGTGGAAGGAGTAGTGGTCGTAGTGGTGGTAGTGGTGCAAGTGGTGGTGGATGGGATGGCAGTAGTGGTAGTTACAGTGGCGAAAACAGGGGTGGTAGTAGTGGTAGCAAGGGTGGTAGTGGTGGCAGTGGCAGTAGTGGTAACAGTGGTGGTAGTGGTGATTGCGGGGGCAGTTGTTGTCGTGGGGTCTGCTGTAGTGGTGATTGCAGGGGCAGTTGTTGTGATGGGGTCTGCTGTAGTGGTGATTGCGGGGGCAGTTGTTGTCGTGGGGTCTGCTGTAGTGGTGATTGCAGGGGCAGTTGTTGTGATGGGGTCTGCTGTAGTGGTGATTGCGGGGGCAGTTGTTGTCGTGGGGTCTGCTGTAGTGGTGATTGCAGGGGCAGTTGTTGTGATGGGGTCTGCTGTAGTGGTGATTGCGGGGGCAGTTGTTGTCGTGGGTCTGCTGTAGTGGTGATTGCAGGGGCAGTTGTTGTGATGGGGTCTGCTGTAGTGGTGGTTGCGGGGGCAGTTGTTGTCGTAGGGTCTGCTGTAGTGGTGATTGCAGGCGCAGTTGTTGTGGTGGGGTCTGCTGTAGTGGTGGATGGAGGGGCAGTTGTTGTGATGGGGTCTGCTGTGGTGGTGATTGCGGGGGCAGTTGTTGTGATGGGGTCTGCTGTAGTGCTGGTTGCAGGGGCAGTTGTTGTGGTAAAGTCTGCTGTAGTGGTGGTTGCGGAGGCAGTTGTTGTGGTGGGGTCTGCTGTAGTGCTGGCTGCAGGCGCAGTTGTTGTGGTGGTGTCTGCTGTAGTGGTGGTTGCCGGGGAAGTTGTTCTTGTGGCGGGGTCTGCTGTAGTGGTTGTTGCGGGGGCAGTTGTTGTGTTAGTTATTTGGGTTTTAGGGCGCATCAACTGCATTGGTTATACAGCGCCCATTAGGCAGTTGTTGTGGTGGGGTCTGCTGTAGTGGTGGTGGTAGGGGTAGTTGTGGTGGGATCTGCTGTAGTGCCGACTGCATGCGCAGTTGTTGTGGTAGAATCTGATGTAGTGGTGGCTGCGGAAGCAGTTGTTATGGTGGGGTCTGCTGTAGTGGTGGTTCCGGAGGCAGTTGTTGTGCTGGGGTCCGCTGTAGTGGTGGTTGCAGGGTCAATGGTTGTGGTTGCAAGGTCAATGAATGTGGTTTCAGGGGGGAGCGGTTGTGGTTGCAGAGGGAGTGGTTGTGGTAGCAGCAGTGATGGTGGTGGTGGCAGGCGCAGTTGTAGTAGTGGCAGGAGCAGTTGTCCTCTCTGTTGTCGACTCGACATAGATGAGCGTATCCACGGCCGCAGTCAGCTGACTACTGTCCGGTATGCTCCCGATGAGGGTGCACGATCGTGCCGTTGTCTGCATCGCCATGCAGCGGTCGTCCGTTGAACAGCGCACCGCGCATTGGATTCGGCCGTCGTCTGCTGTCGTTCCCAGCACGGCTCCCGTGAACTGCTTATCCATCGCTGCCATTTTGTAGGACTTCGACACAAGCGTGGCCTCGGTAGTTGCCACCAGAAGTAGACTAAGTACAAAGAACGTCACCATCTTGTCAGGAGATTTACCTGAAAAGGAAGTTACATTGTAAAGCGTGGCAAAAGGTGTGCATAGTGTCGTACCACAATGGACTAGTTGCAGGTTGCGAGATATATACACCAAATGAAAGAGGGAGTTCTAATTCGGACAATAATGGGTGTATCACCATTCATCAAACAACCGTTTTCTCAAAATTTACGAAGAAAAGGTTTTGCGACCGTAGGTACTCCCTGGCCGATGACGTCACAGTTTGGGAATGCCGCCATTACGGTCCGTTGCGGCGTTGGTTTAGTGCGGCGTCGCGGGGACGCTGGTTGGTAATGTTCCATTAGCGGTGGATTTATTGGCTAAATATGGGTTTCTTGAGTCGGTATACATGCACACCAGTATTCTTGTTAGTTTAAAGGGTAAATATCAGTGCAATGCTGAAAACTTACGGGTGTATGCATAGGTAATCGGCGTGCGCCATTGTTCGTATTCGTGTGATATCTGAGTGCATTTGTATCCTTCGACCAGTTTGATTTATGACCGATATTTGGTTGAGTTAAATAAGGCTAGAAATGATACATAAAACATGTTAGGTTTTGTAACCAATCTTATTTGTGCCTGTAACAACCCTGCTTAGGTATTATATTATGTCCTGTACATTCTAGTGTTTGGGTACAATCTCTAGCAACATGTGAAATATCTGCTAAATGAATACCTGCCAAACTGGTTAGCCCGATGAGAAACTATGCTGCATTTTTGTCATAAGCAACCTCAAAATGAACTGGATAGGGTATTGGTGGAGCAGGTGTCATATAAACTGCCACATCAGATGAAAATTGTGCCACTCATCCACCCTGGTCCAAAACCAACTTTTGGGCACTGCCTAAGGGAATGGGGTGATTGCCACTTTTGGCTGATAAAATCCTGATGTTTGGCTGATGTTTCAGCAACCCTGATTAAGGGCCTCCCCTATATTACATAACACATTTTGTGTAATTTTTACTCCTCTCCTCCCTATGTGATGCTTCTAAACCCTCCCCATCCCCTCACAATATTACATAATGCATAATGCTGAGCATAGACCCCCCCCCTTAAGGTGGCACATTGGTATTGTATGGGCAGGCAGCTGCCATGTCAGAATAAAAAAATGCACCAGATTTCTACAAAAACAACTTCATACCTCACCAAGGTTGTTAAGGAAGTTTGAGGTTCAAGTGCCCAACCTAAATGAATTTACTCATCATTTCTGATCTCTCTTATACAACTGATCCTTAAAATTGTCAATCCCTCGGCAAGATTGAAGGTTTGGTAGTACAAGATATAGTTAGAAATTGTTAGTAAATTCAGTTAGGTTGGGGTTCCACATGTTTTCTAGGTTGTAAGAATCCTGGTTAGGTCCAAAGTTATGTTTCTATACCAATCCCAGACATTCTTAGGCCAACAAAGCAGCACACGTGATGCCTGCTGACACAATACCAACATAGTTTGGTGCATTGTTTCAGATTTTTGTGATCCCCCCCAAAAAAAAAAATGACAAAACAGAGTGCTATGTAATGCTGAACCCAACCCCCTCCACCCTATGTAATGTTAGAACACACTGACCACCCCCCCTCTAAACTAGGTACCAGTGTTACATGATATATGGGCAGCCTCTTAGCCTAGATGCAGGAATGGGGGGTAGAGGTGCATGCACCCCTGACTTTGGGGTGTTTAAACATTAAACCTATGATATTGACTGGAAGGGATTGGAAAAAAGAGTGGCATACCCCTACTCCCCCCACCGTTTAAGATAGTTCCTACACTCTGGCTGGTTCGATGGAGTTTTCTCTTTACCGATCATAATGTATTCCGATGTGGCAACTTGTGTGCTGCCTGCTCATACAATACCCCTACCCATTTTTACCTGTTTTCTACATGAATGTTAATATCCTTTTGAAACTGAAACAGTTCCCCATGATGTAGTGTGCCTATGCTGTGTACGAATTTGTGCGCCACATTCGTGTCTAGTCCATGAGTAGCTGAGCACCAAACTACGTAGGAAAAGGGTACTTAGGTGGGAGCCAGCCGATGCCTACACATGCCTCTGAAAATGTGAAGACGTCAATTATTTTGAAAATAACCCAATCCCATGTCTGTCAAGTCAGATCCGTATACTCACATCAAAATGATCTCCGCAGCACGATGCTGTCTTGTTTATCGGGTCATTTCTCCTTACCACTTTGCACCACAGCTTTCTCCTTTTGCGATCACTAGGAACGAAGGCAAACAGTTTTTCTGGTGTAGTAATTGTTGTGTTGGTGCACTTAGGAACGAAACAATATCGGTAATATCCACCTTTCTCCTCCATTCTACAGCCGGAACACAACAACCCGCCGCAAAATACACGCAAATGCTAATGCCGGCAGGCGGCGATGAGTTCAGTACCAAACTGTGACGTCATCCAGCCACAGCCAATCAGGATCGAGGAAATACATATGAGCAAAATACGGCAACTTTGCTCATTCCAATGCAGAAAAAAATGCTTCCATGTGTTTCAGAATGTCCTAATTGACCAAAAATTGTCCACACAAAACAAAAATTGCCGACCTGCAACTAGTCCATTGGTGCTACACTAACTGTAGAGATGGAGGCATAGGTAACTTTTATGCCTGTGCATAGAAGCATTCCATATGAATGCCAGTTATGCTGATCTATGGCTAGTAAGATGGTATAGCTGAATGTTGAATGTGGGAACATATGGCTGCATACAAGTTTAGGCCTGGAAACCCACCGCAATGCCAGTTTCTGCCGACCTTTGCAATATGTGGGAATCTGAGACTGATTTTATATTTGATATTTGTTGACTAGAGGTCACATAGTACATAAATAAGTTAATTTCAAGGCTAGACCGCACTGCCACTGGTGGCCTGATTAGCCTCGAATGTATTTTCTATTCAACCATGATGTTCTGTGAGCTGCTATCTTTTCATTGGCACTCATTTTGACCACCTATTCTGAACTGAATAAAAGCTGATCCGAGCTGAACTGAATATAACTATGCACACTTAGCTATGTTGCGACAACAAAGCATTCGGCAGCAAGACAAAAGAAGAAAAATGTCTGGGACATGATCACAGTATGACGTGTACTGAGGGACTAGAAGATGAAGCTTCGACGGCCTCGACCAGCTCAGGCAACACAATTGCATTGTGGTGCTGAAACCCGTACCTAGATAACCAATTGTACTAGGCAACACCACACTTATTCTGGATAAAGCAAATACAAACATTACATGTCGGTTATGCTGTGTATCACCAAGTAGTTGCCAGAGCGCAAAAATAACAGCCACTGGTTACAATGTATTCCTCTGAATAACAGAGCGCGGCATGCACTGATATACCAAGCGAGATACAATAAATGGCACGCGAGATACAATACCGGGTACACGTTCATGGCCCTGGAGGTCTGCTCAAAATACAGTAACGGGAACGCGAAGACTCGTCCGCTGCTCTGCATCACAATGTGCATGCAGCCACGCAATATAGCACTACTTACTACTCACCAAGCTCGTTGGCCTGAGACACTTCTGCCAGCGACCATTAGCTGCACCCAGGCCCTTGTCATCCCCATGCCTTCCTGCGTATCGCCTCGAATGGTACAAATGACGTCATCTGGGGTACACCTTTAGGGCCGTTTTAATGGCTTGGTGTATATTAAAATCAAAATATTTTCAAATCAACTCACTTTCTCAATCTTCTAATATCGCGTCTGTGCACTTATAATCTTGTTCAGCTGTTATTTTATAAGTTTCAGTTAGGCTGCGAATTAGACGACCACCATCACGAACCGCAGCGTTTTAGGGGCACACTTTTTCTCAAATTATTAGATGACACGGTTGAGTCATAAATGGCGCAGTTGTTTAAATAGCTCTCTTGTAAGTTCTGTGCTTCATTTCACACCCTGTGTTCGCTGTCCCCGCGTTCTGGTTGAATTTTGTTTTATTGTGTTGTGTTGTAGTGTATCCAGGGGCGTAGATTTGTATCCTTTTGTGGGGGCCATGGCCCCCCAATGCTGATCTTGGCCCCCCCAATGTTGATTTGGGCCCCCCAATAACCCATGCTATTTGTATGCTGATACAAAGCTAAAGGAAAAAAAAGAAGAAAAACACTGTGTTAGGTACATAGAAAACTTAGTTGATGTTAACCAGCACATTTTGTACTGAAAAAGAACATATTTGGATTAGATAGTGGACTGAGTATCCAACTTTTGCTACACAATTCAAAATTATGTGCAAAAAAAAACAAAATAGCTAGATTTCCCTCCACTGTGCAAGGAAAACTTACAGCATAAAATGTTAAGATTCGCTGATGATGCATTTTAAACCAGATTGTCTTTTTTAAAAATGTTAAGCCACAAAACTACAATTGGATTGTCATACTGATGTTTGTACACACCACCAATGGCAAAACCACACACATATGAGCTTAAACAGGAAAAAAATCCATTCTTAATTTCCAGTCAGGGGCGTCAATTTGTATCCTTTTGTGGGGGCCGTTGCCCCCCACCCCCCCATGTTGATTTGGGCCCCCCAAATAACCTATGCTATTTTATGCTGATAAGAAAGCTAAAGGGAAAAAATGAAAAACACCATGCTAGGTAAGTAGAAACATTGATGTTAGCCAGCACATTTTGTACTGAAAAGAAACAGATTTGGATTAGATAGTGGACTGACCCTCCACCTTTTGCTGAAAAATGTAAAATTGTGTGCAAAAACAAACAAAATAGCTGAAATTCCCTCCACTGTGGAAGTACAGCTTACATCATAAAATGTCGAGATTAGCGATGCTGATGCATTTTAAACCAGATTTTCTGAAAGAAAATTTGCTAAGCAACTAAACACCAATTGCATGGTCATACTGATGTTTGTACACACCAGCAGGGGTGTCAATTTGTATCCTTTTGTGGGGGCCATGGCCCCACAAATGTTGATCTTGGCCCCCCCAATGTTCATTTGGGCCCTGTCCTCAATAACCTATGCTATTTTTATGCTGATAAAAGAGTGAAAGGAAAAAAAGAAGAAAAAACACTGCTAGGTATATAGAAAATGTAGTTGATGTTAACCAGCACATTTTGTACTGAAAGGAAACAGATTTGGATTACATAGTGGGCTGACTCTCCACCTTTTGCTATGAAATTCAAAATTGAGTGCAAAAAAAATAGCTGGATTTCCTTCCCCTGTGGAAGGATAACTTACATCATAAAATGTTAAGAATAGCTGATGCTAATGCATTTTAAACCAGATTGTTCAACCAAAAAAAATGTTCAGCCACAAAACAACAATTGCATTGTCATACTGATGTTTGTATACACCACCAATGGCAAAACCACATGCATATGGAGCTTGAATAAGGTTCATTCCATTCTCACTTTCCAGTCAATGTCAAACTTGCATACCAGTGAGTGAACCAGTGAACAACAATCACAGTTATCATTGAGATTGTGGATATACAAACTAGAATTATCTTCAACAGCCCACCCATCACACCATCAGCTTGATATTTACCTGGTGCCTACCTAGGTACCTACATGCCCAGTGACAATGTGGATATTCTTTTACTTTCTGCCATAGCGTTGTTTACACTAGATATGTAACCGAATGTGCCGCATATCGGCAGGAAATGTCGCACTGTTCAAATATACCACTGGATATGGATGCAACGTTTTGATGACGTCACAAACAGTCACAGTGATACGACTTATTCGCCCATCGGGAAACCGGACGATGTTGCAACATTACATATGACTCAGTGCAGCGTGAAACTGCCATGAGACCATTGCAGTGGCTTCAGATCATCAGTACCTCTTCAAATAGATCCATATGCATGCATCCAATTTTGATATGGGGAATCCAAGTCTCAAACTGAAACAACGAGAGCCATGTGTGAGCCAATCTGCCAGCTTATGACACCATGAAAGACAAAACTCAGCAATAAGCTGCATGGACACTGCATTATAATTGATATTCCTGAGCAATATGTACTAAGTTATGGCGCACATGACTTCCAAAGCAAACCTTAAAAGGTATACCAAAGTTAGCTTTCAAGCCTTGGTGACGTCACAGCTTTTTCCTCATATATTGCAGAAATTGGTAGCATCAGGCATGTTTCAATTTCGTTGCGCATGGGGGGGGGGAGAGTGATTTTTTAGGCGTGCCGGACCATAAAGGTCATTTGCGCCGCCTCTAAAGCGAGTACGTTACATGCCTGTCAATAAATAGCGAGTGTTTGCTATCAAGGTGCAGGCAGGTGAACATTTACGAAGGGAATTTTACGTTATAGTTTGTGTGATATTTTAGGTGCTGAAGGCGGGGGCTGATATGGGGACATGTCTAAATGGTTTTAATTTTACTCTGCTCCTCCACAAAATAATTTGTAGTTTTGGTGGGGGTGGGGCTGCGCATGCGACGTGCGAAGTTTATGCATTGCCCATATAGTTTTGCACGTTGCATGATTTTTTCTCGACAAAATGGAGGACTACCAGGGGGGTCGATTTGTATCCTTTTGTGGGGATCATGGCCCCACCAATGTTGATCTTGTCCCCCGCAATGTTGATTTGGGCCCCCCCCCCCCAATAACCTATGCTATTTTATGCTGATAAGAAAGCTAAAGGGAAAAAATGAAAAAATATCATGCTAACTAAAAAGATTGATGTTAACCAGCACATTTTGTACTGAATAGAAACAGATTTGGATTAGATAGTGGACTGACTTTCAAGGATGTTTCAATTTCACTGCGCATGAGAGAGTTAGAGCATTTTTCAATTTTCAATTTTCAAAATTTAAAGAACTTAACCAAGCCGAACCTAACCTATTTTAAGTTGCTGTTGAATAAAAAATGATTGGTAAACTTGCAGTTTAAGGTGATTTTTTGTTTGTTCTAATTTTTCTTCAGAATACCATGTTCATGACGGTGACTAAGACGATGGGACCACTTACTTTCGGTGCAAATATATTTTATTTTAATTTGAAAAAAATGACAAATTGTCCAACTGAAAAACTTAAACCAATCTACCCTAACCAATCCCAACCAATTTGTTTGCTTTATGGTAACAAGTGTGTGTAAACACTTTTCTTGGTTGGTTGGTTAGTTATTTGGGCTTACGGCCGCATTGACTGCGTTGGTCATACAGCGCCCACAACACTTTCCTTGTTCCTTAAAGCACAATAATACCAAAAAGTGTTTTTAGAACAAAAAACAAACATGTTCAGACTTTTGTTTTCTTCAAAAGCAGCTTAGGTTAGGTTAGGTTGGGTTAGGTTTCTTTTTTAAGGTTGAGAATTTTCAGAAAATAAATTAATTGACATTTTTATTTTGTGTATTTTTTTGTTCTCAAACGATAGGTTAGGCTAGGTTAGGTTAGGTTTTGTTGCATTAAAGAAAAAAAAACATTTATGTTTATGTTATGTTACCGAACTCAAAGCCCTTTTTGGTTAAATTTTGCTCACAACCTGAAAAGTAAGTATTCACAAAGAAAATAAGTGGATCCAATCATCTTAGTCACCTTCATAAACATGGTATTCTGCAGAAATTTTTTTTAAAAAGAAAAAAAAAAGAACACCTTAAACTGCAAAGTTACCAATAATTCGAAATTTTTTGGGGAAACTTTTTTGGAAATTTTTTGAAAAGTTTTCCCACTTGGAAAGCCTAAGCTAACCCAACTTAGCCAAATCTAACCCATTTGTTTGCTATATGGAATTAAATGTGTGTAAAAACTTGTCTTGTTACCACCTTAAAGCACAATAATACCGGGTTAGCTAGGTTAGGCTAGTTTAGTTGCTGAACTTCGAAATAAAATTTTAAAAAATTGAAACATAAAATAAAATCGGAAATTTTCCTTCAAAAGGAGCTGACGTTAGGTTCGGTTAGGTTGGGTTCGGTTGTTCAATTTATACAATTTTCAAAATGTACCTCGCTTAATTTTTGTTTCTATTTTTTTCTCCAAAGCAGGGGCGTCGATTTGTATCCTTTTGTGGGGGCCATTGCTCCACCAATTTTGATCTTGGCCCCCTCAATGTTGATTTGCCCCCCCCCCCCCAATAACATATGCTATTTTTATGCTGAGAAGAAAGTTAAAGAAAAAAATAAAGAAAAAACACCATGCGACTTACGTAGCTTAGTTGATGCCAACCAGCACATTTTGTACTGAAATGAAACATATTTGAATTGGATAGTGGATTGACTCTCCATCCTTCGCTGTAAAATTGACAACTTTGTGGGAAAAAAACAAAGGAGTTGGATTTCCTTCCAATTTGCAAGCACGACTTACATCATAAAAGCAACCTTAATCCTTGGCAACGCGGTACATCTGTGTTGTCAAATCCTTGGCAAAGTACTATCTGTGACTCAGCAGGAGAAGGACTTAGGTGTTATTTTTAACACAAAATTGGGGGCATCAGAACAGAACAAAGAAGCCAGGAAGAAGGCACTAAGAATGCTTGGGGCAATAAATAGGAATGTATCATACAAAAGTGAGGAAGTCATCAGGAAGCTTTATTGTGCATATGTCAGGCCACATCTGGAATATTGTGCCCAAGCTTGGTCCCCTAGTTATGAAAAAGATTGTTGGCTTTTAGAGAGAGTACAAAAGAGGGCAACACAAATGGTGAATGGTATAGGCAACCTGGCATATGAGGAAAGATTGAAGAAATTGAATATGTTTTCACTTAGATATAGAAGGCTGAGAGGAGATCTCATCGAGGTCTTTAAATTTGTTCATGGTCAGGATCAGGGTTATCTCAGGGAACTGTTTGAATTTAACAGAAATGATGCAATTAGAGGTCATCAATTCAAAATTAAAGTTAATCACAGCAGGACAAGGTTAAGACAGTCCTTCTTCACCAACAGGGTAGTAGAACACTGGAACCAGCTGCCAGAAACCATTGTCAGTAGCAACACACTGAACATCTTTAAGAACAGCATAGACAATCATTATAAGAATAGGGGGCTTGTTTTTCTGT
Source organism: Ashinkailepas kermadecensis (assembly GCA_034440615.1). Lineage (NCBI taxonomy): Eukaryota > Metazoa > Arthropoda > Thecostraca > Neolepadidae > Ashinkailepas > Ashinkailepas kermadecensis. The sequence goes on along the minus strand of JAOTOM010001959.1, from coordinate 54,484 downwards.
ATTCCAGGGAGAGTTGATCAACACATTTGATGGACAACTGGTTCAGTGTACAGAGTGCAACCAAGAAGGGCCCTTGTGGCTCATAGTTGCACTGACCTTTTATGTCTTTATGTCTTTATATTGTGCTTATCCTACATATTGTGCTTATCCTACATATTGTGCTTATCCTACATATTGTGCTTATCCTACATATTGTGATTGAGATAGAGAAGGGTGCCTAAAATTCAGTGTCAGTATCCTAGGGTGTATTTTTCAAACATCTGGAAGAAACATCTGGAAAGAATAGAGTTTTTAAATCAACATGCTTAAGTTTCCAAGAGATGGAAATGCATGCAAGACTTAGTTGACAAAGTGAAAAAGAGCTGATGGAGTTCATCAAACCAACTCATTAATTTGGTCCAACCACTTTACCTCTGATGATTATGATCCTGGCTATCTGATGCAGCTAAAGCTGATGCTGCAATGGCAATACCTGCCTCTTCCGAAACCTGGTGCCATTCCATGAATTAACCTGCCTACCAGATTTGTATGGTATGAAGTGTTGAATCATGCATGTCTGTTGTGATTGCTGTATTGTGGAGAATCTTATCCTTGTATAGCTGAATGAAGAACCAGTTCAACTGGTTTGATGCCACTTCAATTCACATGAATATAGCACGACCACCATCAGTAAACTGGGACTGGAACGTGATGGCCTTGCTGCCGTTGCCGGCTCCGTCGCCTACAAAATGAGGCGTGTCAATACAGCGCTTGGCTGTTCGACGTCTGAAGCACCGGAGGCGCTCCTGACAACTGTGTCCAGCTCTTGGCTCACCACCATCGGTTGCGGCCGGCTCTATGTGCCACAGACCTGGTAGACGGTGCTGGTAGACCAGTTTAATTCTTATTTCTGCTCCATCCTGGGCCCAACCTGCACCGGCGAGGCCAGCATTGCGAGGCGCCTGGTAGGCGTCATCAGCAGCCGGCGGCCGAGGCTAGATGTCTGTGTGGCACGGAGGCTGACTCGAGTTGGGATGCATGTGCGCATCGGCTGGTTGCACTATAATTCTGCTCGGCAGAGCGCAGAGAGGCGGGCATCTAGGCAGGTGCGCCAGCATGTCACCAGCCAGCGATAGGATGTCCACCCTCACACTGCCGGTCATCTGTCACCGTCCCTGCTGTGTATCGTGTCGTGTCGCCCGGTTCTGCTCTTTTTCTCCGTGTTTGCTGCTGCCGCCGTGACCGCCAGTTAGCGGACTGGCGGCACCCCCTGTGCTGGCCGTCCCGGCGGCACTTGGCACTGCTTTCGTGTTACCCGATCCTGCCGTATTGTTAGCGTGTTTTGCTATTGCGACTGTGACGATTGACGGGTTGGCGGCGATCCCTGTACCGGCCCGTCCTGGGGGCACTTGACAATGCTCTCGTATCGCCCGGTCCCGCTGTCCTGTTGGCGTGTTTTGCTGCTGCCGCTGTGATCAGGGGCGACTAGCGGCGCTCACTATGCTTGCCCGTTCTGGCTGCACTTGACACTGCTCTTGGCTCTGGCAGTGCTATGTGGCAGGTGTGACGTATGCCACTTCATTGTTGCTTGTATCTATCATTTGGCCTATGAACATTTATTGGAAAGAACGACATGCAAAGTCCCCTTGCTCCACGAACTTTGATTGCGATCATTAATTCATGCTCTGAACCGGAACCAGCACAGAAGCCGACTAGGTCGACTACGCCGACGCGTAGGAGCGTTTTGGAATGATACAGATCTAGTCCTGAACGCATTGCTTTGGAATGCCACCAATACATGCCTGGCCGCTTTTGGAGCCCCATGTTTCCAGGCCGTCCGTCGAATGTAGCCTCCTAACTAGAGTGAAATTGTACTTACTTTTTGGGAGGCGTTAGCCCCCTTTAAGACTGACGTGAGCCCACCTTTCCCCAATAATTTCATATTTTAACATGTGGCGCTAATGTGGCCTCTCGACTGAAGGTCTTCCTGTTACCTCCAGGCATTGCGTCCCCCAAATCATTTTCTGAAAGTTCCACCCCCGTTGCTGAGCTGGCACGGGGGCTTACAGATGCCCCCATAAAAAGGATTGTCTGCCTCTCCCGTGCTCCTTATGGTACTATCGGTCTGAGATAAAAAAATTGTCACCTTCCTTGACATCTAAATCAGGGGCGTTGCCGCATATAGAGGGGGATGAAAAGGTGCTTCGGTTAATTACTTTTGCCACGCAACACCACAAGCACAATGCTAAATTTGATACAGATTGGGGCTCTCCCCCCCCCACTCCCCCCTCCACCTGGTTCCATCATGACGACGACCACGCTTCAGATAAGTCTTTACTGCATCCCGCCGCGGTAAGGTGTTCGGTGTTGGATTACGCGTCGGATTGGTGGGTAGTATACTGCAGGGGCGTCGATTTGTATCCTTTTGTGGGGGCCAGGGCCCCACCAATGTTGATCTTGCCCCCCCAATATTGATTTGCCTCCCCCCCCAATAATCTATGTTATTTTTATGCTGATAAAAAAGTTGAAGGAAAAAAGAAGAAAAACACCATGGTAGGTACATAGAAAATGTAGTTGATGTTAACCAGCACATTTTGTACTGAAAAGAAACAGATTTGGATTAGATAGTAGACTGACTCTCCACGTTTTGCTACAAAATTCAAAATGGTGTGCCAAAAAAACAAAATAGCTGGATTTCCCTCCACTGTGGAAGGATAGCTTACATAATAAAATGTTGAGATTAGCTGATTATATACAAAGCTGATGATATACAAACTATAATTATCTTCAACAGCCCACTCATCAAACTATCAGGTTGATATTTACCTGGTACCTAGGCACCTAGATACATGCTGCAGAAAGACTTAGACGAGCTTGTGAAGTGGTCCGAAAAATGGCAAATGAAATGTTATTTTGATAAGTGCAAAATCATGCATGTAGGTAGGCAGCATATCAAGGCTCCGTACTTGATGGGTGGCCAAGTACTATCAGTGACTCAGCAGGAGAAAGACTCCGGTGTTATTTTGAACACAAAATTGGGGGCATCAGAACAGACCAAAGAAGCCAGGAAGAAGGCACCAAATGCTTGGGGCAATAAATAGGAATGTATCATACAAAAGTGAGGAAGTCATCAGGAATCTTTACTGTGCATATGTCAGGCCACATTTGGAATACTGTGTCCAAGCTTGGTCCCCTAGTTATGAAAAAGATTGTTGGAATTTAGAGAGTACAAAAGAGGGCAACAAAAATGGTTAATGGTATTGGTATAGGCAACCTGGCATATGAGGAAAGATTGAAGAAATTGAATATGTTTTCACGTAGATATAGAAGACTGAGAGGAGATCTCATGGAGTTCTTTAAATTTGTTCATGGTCAGGAACAGGGATATCTCAGGGAAATATTTGAATTTAACAGAAATTATGGTATTAGAGGTCAGCTATGGCTCACATGACTTCCAAAGCAAACCTTAAAAGGTACACCAAAGGGTAATCTTTACATTTCGGCCGACACATACTGCCAAGGGTAGTGATTTGCAAAGAGTTGCCTATACAATGTCGCATATATTTCATGACGTCATGGCAGAAAAATTGCCTTCGGAGGATTCTATTTTTACGGTTAGTTTAGGTTAGGCTAGGTTAGATTATATTACTCTATGATACATTTTGTATATTATGTTACATTATCTTAGTCTAGGTTAGGTGGTAATCTTTACCGACACCCGACTCCTGTGACGTCACTTCCCTGACTCCTGTGACGTCACTGTTCCCCACTGTACACCTCTTTACAAATCACTAACCTTGGCAGTATGTGTCGGCCGAAAGGTAAAGATTACCCACCAAAGTTCGCCTTCAAGCCTTGGTACGTCACAGCTTTTTCCTCATTGCAGAAATTGGTAGCATCAGGCATGTTTCAATTTTGCTGCGCATGGGGGGGAGAAGTTATTTTTTTAAGGCGTGTCGGACCATAAAGGTCATTGGCGCCGCGTTTAAAGCGAGACGTTACATGCCTGTCTATAAAAGTGAGTGTTTGCGATCAAGGTGAAGGCAGGTGAACGTTTACGTTCAGGGAATTTTACGTGATAGTTTGTGTGATATTTTAGGTGCTGAAGGCGGAGCTGGGATTTGGACATCTCCCTGATGTCTAAATAGCTTTAATTTTACTTTACTCCTGCACAAAATAATGTGTAGTTTGGGTGGGGGCGGGGCTGCGCATGAAACATACGAAGTTTATGCATTGCCCATATATGTTTTGCACGTTATATGATTTTTTGTCGTCAAAATGGAGGACTACCCTGTATTTGTATTTTGCATGCTGGCGCAGCTAAGCATAGTCCGAGAATGCTTTTATTGATGCGTTTGAGCGAGGAAAGACAATACCACTCATCAATAATCAGTAATTAGCAGCAATATAGTAATTACGTGTTTGAAGTTGCAAATTTCCTGTCTCCCTCCTTGAAAAATACAATTGGGTATAGCGGCCACCGGTCGTGACGTCTGTTCTTCGAAGCATCCAAAACTGTAGCATCGAAAGATAAAAATTAAAAGTAGAAAAATCCTAGAATCTCAAACTAGAGAATGTGGTCGACAAATATGACGGAGGTGAGACATTTGTGATGCAATTGCGCGCGATTGTTAATCCGGTGGCCAAACTCATGTGGCGTCGCGCTGCTTCATTTTTTATACTTCACACCCGATGTGTCTGCAGATTAGTGTGATTTTAAGCAGTTAATTCTTACTGATATTTAATTCCCAAAGAAACAATAGAGGAAGAAGCTGGCAGGTAAGCTTCAACAAGTCCAGTCCATGTATTTTTCTGATTTCTGCACGGTGTTTCTATATTAATGTCAGGTACCTAACTGCCTATCTAATTAATGTCAGATACCGAACTGCCTCCCTACCATATTTGGGTATTATTGTGCTTTAAGGTAGTAACAAGACAAGTTTTTACACACATTTTCCTCCATACAGCAAACGAATAGGTTAGTTTTGGTAGTAAATTTGTGCTTTAAGGTGTTTTTTTTTATTATTGGAATTTATCATCCGAATGCAATGTTTATGAATGTGACTAAGATGATGGGGCCATTCATTTTCTGTGCAAATGCGTACTTTTCAGGTTGTGACCAAAGTAACAACAAAAAAGAGGCTTTGAGTTCGATAACATAGCATCAAAAGAAATGTATTAAACACCATATTCAGCATAACCAAACCTAACCTAGCCTAACCTGCCTTTGGAGAGAAAAAAAAACCATAAAATTAGAAAAAGCTAAAGCATTTTATTTTCTGAAGATTTTCAAAATTTAAAAAACTAACCCAACCTAACCTAACCTAACATGAGTTGCTCTTGAATAAGAAAATTATTTGTAAATTTGCAGTTTAAAGTGTTTTTATTAATTCTTTGTGAATTTTCTTCAGAATACTATGTTCATGAAGGTGACTAAGGTGAGGGGACCACTTATTTTATGTGCAATCGCTTTTTTTTATTGGAAAAAATGATACATTTTCGAACTTAAAAAGCCTTAACTAACCTAACCTAACCAAACCTAATCCATTTGTTTGTTTTATGGAAACAAATATGGGTAAAAACTTGTCTTGTTACCATATTAAACCAGAAAATACCGGTTCGGTTAGGTTAGGCTATTTGAGTTTTTAAGGTTGGAATTTTTTTCTCAAGTTTTCAAAAATTTGCTAAAAATCGGACGTTTTTTCCTTCAAAAGCAGCTGACGTTAGGTTAAGCTAGGTTTGGTTCGGTTTTCTAATTTAGAAAGTTTTCAGAGAATATACTGCTTAAAATGTTTTTCATTTTGTTCTCCAAAGGAGGTTAGGATATGGCAGATTAGGTTATGTTTGTTATGGTTATTAGGTTATCGTATGGATTCACTAACGAGTGAATTCATATCATTCACACTGGAGTCTAAAAGCTCGATCATAACCTTACACATAACGTATATCACAAGAGCCCATCTCGATTATACTGCTCACTTAAGACACTATAGAAGTCAATTAATGAAAGTGTTACTCCATTACCTGCATTATTAATGCAAACAGAAAGAAGTCCTTTGAGCCATATGTAATGTCCTTCACAGTGCTGCTCCATCCACCTCCAACTCCAGCCCTGACCAAACTTCAGGAGCGCATTCATCTCCAAAGCAGCCTGCGGAATTCATCTCCAAAGCAGCCCCAGAGCAGTTTGGCTCTGGGGAGTTTATTTTGGGAAAGATTTTAAAGACAAAACGTCTTTGGAATCAGAAAAGGAAGTCAAAATGGACCATAGTTCTAAGATATCTGCCTACCCAAGCATACAAATTGTATTTTTTCCTCAATAGCTTTGGTTTTTAGTTGTCGAATTATTCTTTTTCTTATAGGTATAGCGAACCGAGAAGCGTTGTTTACAGTAAACACAACCTCGTAATGTATGCCTACTATAGCCAACATCTTTTGTTTGAGCTCTAATGGGCAAATACGCAAAGTGAATAAGTCATAAACACGCAAAGATTCAACACTCACTCTGGTGCGTTTTTTTTTTGCGACTCTAAAGATCTGTAGACGCACAAAGTTTCATTAAAATGTCTCTGCCCATTAAAACGTGAGGACTGGTTTAACATATTTGGAAGCAACATCACTTGGCCTTGACTAACTCGGTGACCGTTGATGACCGTACGTCTCAATTTTCACACAGCATGTGAACTTGATGTGGAAGGAGCTACGTGAAATTTTGGCGCGCTGCTGTACGTTGTTTCTTCACTATCCGCGAAAAAAAAACTTTGGGTGGCCGGCGGAAAAAGACCCCTACCCAGAGACGCCGCGGATGAAACACTTGTCGCTTATGCCAGCTGTATGTAATACCATATAGCTGATTCGTTACGCAAAGAGAATGAAAGCGAGAAAGGAAGAGACAGAGAGAGAGACAAAAATAGAGAGAGAGAGAGAGAGAGAGAGAGAGAAAGAGAAAAAGAGAGAGAGAGAGAGAGAGAGAGAGAGAGAGAGAGAGAGAGAGAGAGAGAGAGAGATATATATATATATATATATATATATATATATATATATATATATATATATATATATATATATATATATATATATATACATATATATATATATATATATATAGAGAGATATATATATATATATATATAGAGATATATAGATATATATATATATATATATATATATATATATATATATATATATATATATATATATATAAGAGAGAGAGAGAGAGAGAGAGAGAGAGAGAGAGAGAGAGAGAGAGAGAGAGAGAGAGAGAGAGAGAGAGAGAGAGAGAGAGAGAGAGAGAGAGAGAGAGAGAGAGAGAGAGAGAGAGAGAGAGAGAGAGAGAGAGTGGAAAGACAGGCTCGTCTCTATTGGATGGCTCGTCGGATTGGTGCGTAGTATACTGTACTGGTTACAGACCAGCTGCTGGCTGCTGGTATTGACTGTGTTGGATTACGCGTCGGATTGGTGGGTAGTATACTGCAGGGGCGTCGATTTGTATCCTTTTGTGGGGGCCAGGGCCCCACCAATGTTGATCTTTCCCCCCCAATATTGATTTGCCCCCACCCCCCAATAATCTATGGTATTTTTATGCTGATAAAAAAGTTGAAGGAAAAAAGAAGAAAAACACCATGATAGGTACATAGAAAATGTAGTTGATGTTAACCAGCACATTTTGTTCTGAAAAGAAATAGATTTGGATTAGATAGTAGACTGACTCTCCACGTTTTGCTACAAAATTCAAAATGGTGTGCAAAAAAAAAAAAATAGCTGGATTTCCCTCTACTGTGGAAGGACAACTTACATAATAAAATGTTGAGATTAGCTGATTATATAGAAAGCTGATGATATACAAACTATAATTATCTTCAACAGCCCACTCATCACACTATCAGGTTGATATTTACCTGGTACCTAGGCACCTAGATACATGCTGCAGAAAGACTTAGACGAGCTTGTGAAGTGGTCCGAAAAATGGCAAATGAAATGTAATTTTGATAAGTGCAAAATCATGCATGTAGGTAGGCAGCATATCAAGGCTCCGTACTTGATGGGTGGCCAAGTACTATCAGTGACTCAGCAGGAGAAAGACTACAGTGTTATTTTGAACACAAAATTGGGGGCATCAGAGCAGACCAAAGAAGCCAGGAAGAAGGCACTAAATGCTTGGGGCAATAAATAGGAATGTATCATACAAAAGTGAGGAAGTCATCAGGAAGCTTTACTGTGCATATGTCAGGCCACATTTGGGATACTGTGTCCAAGCTTGGTCCCCTAGTTATGAAAAAGATTGTTGGAATTTAGAGAGTACAAAAGAGGGCAACACAAATGGTTAATGGTATTGGTATAGGCAACCTGGCATATGAGGAAAGATTGAAGAAATTGAATATGTTTTCACGTAGATATAGAAGACTGAGAGGAGATCTCATGGAGTTCTTTAAATTTGTTCATGGTCAGGAACAGGGATATCTCAGGGAAATATTTGAATTTAACAGAAATTATGGTATTAGAGGTCAGCTATGGCTCACATGACTTCCAAAGCAAACCTTAAAAGGTACACCAAAGGGTAATCTTTACCTTTCGGCCGACACATACTGCCAAGGGTAGTGATTTGCAAAGAGTTGCCTATACAAGTCGCATATATTTCATGACGTCATGGCAGAAAAATTGGCTTCGGAGGATTCTGTTTTTCCGGTTAGTTTAGGTTAGGTTAGGTTAGATTATATTACTCTATGATACATTTTGTATATTATGTTACATTATCTTAGTCTAGGTTAGGTGGTAATCTTTGCCGACACCCGACTCCTGTGACGTCACTTCCCTGACTCCTGTGACGTGACTGTTCCCCACTGTACACCTCTTTACAAATCACTAACCTTGGCAGTATGTGTCGGCCGAAAGGTAAAGATTACCCACCAAAGTTCGCCTTCAAGCCTTGGGACGTCACAGCTTTTTCCTCATTGCAGAAATTGGTAGCATCAGGCATGTTTCAATTTTGCTGCGCATGGGGGGAGAAATTATTTTTTTAAGGCGTGTCGAACCATAAAGGTCATTGGCGCCGTGTTTAAAGCGAGACGTTACATGCCTGTCTATAAAAGTGAGTGTTTGCGATCAAGGTGCAGGCAGGTGAACGTTTACGTTAACACTCGCACGTCCGGCGGTCCGCGCCAACTTCGCATGTCCGGGGGGCAGATGTTTGCCCCCCCTAAGATCTCGAGAACCATGCTAGGTAGCGACAAACGGAACACGGCTTTGGATAGTTGGTGACAAGCTCTATCGAAAGTATTTCGGTCATTTTCTCACTCAGGTCAATATTTAGGTCACTGGGGCATCATATGTCAAATTCGACCAGATCGGGTGGGACCCTCAGATATTGGCACATATCTCAGGACCTGTAACAGATAGAAACAAACTGCAAATGCTATTCGACAGCCCTTGAAATGTGCTATCGACATACGCTGTGTAGTTTAAGGTCAGGTCAACAGATGGGTCACCGAAACAATTACCTCAGGTCAAGGTCATGGGGTAGAGTAAGGAGGTCATGTAATATATCAATCGACACGTCTTGGCGATACAAGCACAATGACGGTAATTTCAGCCTTCTAGCTCAATGCATTGCGATATAATGCGCAGAAATGTGCTAGTGATTTCAGGTGACCTCAGCTGACCTTGGTGGGGCCACTGAGCAAAAATGTCAGCGATAGCATTGCGAATAGCTTCCAACTACACGCCATAACGGTTGGAGGTCATTCCGAGAGCAAATATGTAACCAGGAAACATTTGTATATTTTTCCATAGGCCTATAATGGGTACGCCATTGCCAGGACCTGACCTCAGGTCAACGCTACGAACAAACCGTGATATACATATTATAGACCCTGATAAGGTCATGATGTGATATAAGTTTGAAATCAATCGCCCAATTATTGTGGGAATGATGCCACCTAGAACTCGGATGGACGTTAGGTCTCTTCGCCTGACCTGGTGACCTGATTTGAGATGACCAAGGGTCAAAAATTTCCGAGGATATGCGGAAAAGACCAATGAGCAGCCATGCGAGGTTTGGCCTTGCTAACCCGATTAGTATGGCGGAAAAGTAGGAAAAACCGCAGGGGGGCAGATATCTTCCCCCCCTGGTCGTGCGCGGGTTAAGGGAATTTTACGTGATAGTTTGTGTGATATTTTAGGTGCTGAAGGCGGAGGCTGGGATTTGGACATCTCCCTGATGTCTAAATAGCTTTAATTTTACTTTACTCCTGCACAAAATAATTTGTAGTTTGGGTGGGGGCGGGGCTGCGCATGAAACATACGAAGTTTATGCATTGCCCATATATGTTTTGCACGTTATATGATTTTTTCTCGTCAAAATGGAGGACTACCCTGTATTTGTATTTTGCATGCTGGCGCAGCTAGGCATAGTCCGAGAGTGCTTTTATTGATGCGTTTGAGCGAGGAAAGACAATACCACTCATCAATAATCAGTAATTAGCAGCAATATAGTAATTACGTGTTTGAAGTTGCAAATTTCCTGTCTCCCTCCTTGAAAAATACAATTGGGTATAGCGGCCACCGGTCGTGACGTCTGTTCTTCAGAGCATCCAAAACTGTAGCATCGAAAGATAAAAATTAAAAGTAGGAAAATCCTAGAATCTCAAACTAGAGAATGTGGTCGACAAATATGACGGAGGTGAGACATTTGTGGTGCAATTGCGCGCGATGTTTAATCCGGTGGCCAAACTCATGTGGCGTCGCGCTGCTTCATTTTTTATACTTCACACCCGATGTGTCTGCAGATTAGTGTGATTTTAAGCAGTTAATTCTTACTGATATTTAATTCCCAAAGAAACAATAGAGGAAGAAGCTGGCAGGTAAGCTTCAACAAGTCCAGTCCATGTATTTTTCTGATTTCTGCACGGTGTTTCTATATTAATGTCAGGTACCTAACTGCCTATCTAATTAATGCCAGATACCTAACTGCCTACCTACCATATTTGAGTATTATTGTGCTTTAAGGTAGTAACAAGACAAGTTTTTACACACATTTTCCTCCATACAGCAAACGAATAGGTTAGTTTTGGTAGTAAATTTGTGCTTTAAGGTGTTTTTTTTATTATTGGAATTTATCATTCGAATGCAATGTTTATGAATGTGACTAAGATGATGGGGCCATTCATTTTCTGTGCAAATGCGTACTTTTCAGGTTGTGACCAAAATAACAACAAAAAAGAGGCTTTGAGTTCGGTAACATAGCATCAAAAGAAATGTATTAAACACCATATTCAGCATAACCAAACCTAACCTAGCCTAACCTGCCTTTGGAGAGAAAAAAACCATAAAATTAGAAAAAGCTAAAGCATTTTATTTTCTGAAGATTTTCAAAATTTAAAAACCTAACCCAACCTAACCTAACCTAACATGAGTTGCTCTTGAATAAAAAAATTATTTGTAAATTTGCAGTTTAAGGTGTTTTTATTAATTCTTTGTGAATTTTCTTCAGAATACTATGTTCATGAAGGTGACTAAGGTGAGGGGACCACTTATTTTCTGTGCAATCGCTTTTTTTTATTGGAAAAAATGATACATTTTCGAACTTAAAAAGCCTTAACTAACCTAACCTAACCAAACCTAATCCATTTGTTTGTTTTATGGAAACAAATATGTGTAAAAACTTGTCTTGTTACCATATTAAACCAGAAAATACCGGTTCGGTTAGGTTAGGCTATTTGAGTTTTTATGTTGGAATTTGTTCTCAAGTGTTCAAAAATTTGCTAAAAATCGGACGTTTTTTTCTTCAAAAGCAGCTGACGTTAGGCTAAGCTAGGTTTGGTTCGGTTTTCTAATTTAGAAAGTTTTCAGAGAATATACTGCTTAAAATGTTTTTCATTTTGTTCTCCAAAGGAGGTTAAGATATGGCAGATTAGGTTATGTTTGTTATGGTTATTAGGTTATCGTATGGATTCACTAATGAGTGAATCCATATCATTCACACTGGAGTCTAAAAGCTCGATCATAACCTTACACATAACGTATATCACAAGAGCCCATCTCGATTATACTGCTCACTTAAGACACTATAGAAGTCAATTAATGAAAGTGTTACTCCATTACCTGCATTATTAATGCAAACAGAAAGAAGTCCTTTGAGCCATATGTAATGTCCTTCACAGTGCTGCTCCATCCACCTCCAACTCCAGCCCTGACCAAACTTCAGGAGCGCATTCATCTCCAAAGCAGCCTGCGGAACAAGGTATGTATTGCAGCAAGAGTACTATGATCTGAATTCCATGGTATCCTTGTTGCCCAATAGTCCATCCTTGCCTATCCATATAGGAGATGTTTGACTTTCCTCAAACTGTCTGGAGAACTTTGGAGTTCAAATCACGTGTGAGTGATGAAACAGATCAGCTATTCCTAATGCTTATGTTGGAGAATTGCATGGCACAGTAGCATGCCGAATGGGAGGGACATTGTGGGCAGTTGTCCCCTGACAGGTTGTGGGGCCCCCAATAATCGTGTCGAGCTCCTGAAAAAAATCCGCCAGTCTCCTTAATAATCCAGTTTGGGCCCCCAATAATCGCACCGGAGCCCAGTAGAATCGCACTGAGGCGAAAAAGTCGCGCAGGTGCTTCTGGAAAGGACGCTGGGGTCTCAAAAGTTCTCACCTGGGCCCCCAAGAATCACGCTTGGAGCTCGAAAGAGTCGTGCTGGGGTTCAAGAAAATCAGGACGGAGGCCACAAACGGTCGGGCCGGGGCCCCGGAAAGTCACGCTGGGCCTAGAGGTACCAAGAATTACCGGCCGGAAAATCACGCTAGGGGCATGACAGGTCGCACCGGGGCTTCAAAAGTCTCATTGTGATGACCCCACAAATGAAGCCGGGGCAACGAAAAGCAGTCCCGACATGGAAAATCACTCTGAGGTCCCAATAACCGCTCCAAAACCCACAAAGCGTGTTTGGCCGCAAAAAAACGTGTTCTAGCCACTAAAGCTCGAGCTAGGGATCCCAACAAGTGACCACGGGCTCCCAAATATCGCGTTCGGGGCCCAAAAATTCCGTCGGTAATCCCAAAATTTAGTGTCTGTAATCAAAAGCGTACCGAGTTTCGCAAAAAAAGCGACAGGGCCTTCAGGTATGCGCTGCAGCTCGAAACAAACACACCGGGAGCGCTAAATAAAAAGCGTAACGGAGGCCCCCGAGGCACACCAGGGCCATCAGACCGCACGGGGCCTCAAAAACAGGCTCGGCCCTCAAAAAGGGAATTGATCGTAAATAAATAACAAATAGACCGAACACTAAATAAACACATCGGAGTCTTCGAAAACGCGCCAATACCACAAAAAAATATAATCGGGGTACAAAAAGGCAACAAAGCTGTAAAAAAAAATCCGGGTCTCAAACATGTGCCGGGCCCCTAACAAAAATCGGCTGAGCCCTCAAACACATCCATAGAAGAAGAAAAACGCAACGGGTAAAACACGAACACCTAGCCAGGGTCACGGCTCGGTAGCCAATCTGGGAGCTTATTTAACCAAAGAGATGAGGTGCATCAAATCTCAGTGTGTCTACGGATTTCTTAATCACGAGAAAATGTGGGAAGAATAGAACTAATACATCGAATTGAAGTTTTATATTTTTTGTTCCAGCGAGCCGCCATACCCGGCATTCCACATGTCAAATGTGGCACTTGGATGCCTGTCAAATGTGGCACTTGTCAAATGTGGCACTTGGATTTCAATGGAATGTTTATGAATGTGACTCAGATGATGGGACCACTCACTTTCTATACAAATGCCTACATTTCAGGTTGTGAGCAAAATAACACCAACAAAAAGCTTTGAATTGGGTGACATAGGGTAAAGTATTTTTTTCCAAATACAAAAATGCAACATAACCTAACCTAGCCTAGCTTAACCTCCCCTTGGAGAAAAACAAAACCAAAACATCAAGTTGTAAAAATTTCAAGCAATGTATTTTTTTTACAATTAAAAAAATGTAACCCAATTTAACTTAACCTAACATAAGCTGCTTTTAAAGAAAAAAGATATATTTCTTTCAAATTTTGGAAAATCTTTGCAAAAAATGTCGAACTTAAACACTTAAACAAATCTAACATCACCAAACATAGCCCATTTGTTTGCTTTATGGAGGAAAATGTGTAATAACTTGCCTAATTACCACCTGAAAGCACAATAATTCTGGTTAGATTAGATTGGTTAGGTTTTTTCATTTGCAAAATATCAAGAAAATAAATTGCTATATATTTTTCCAATCTTGTTTTTGTAGTTGTTTTCTCCAAGGTCAGGTTAGGCTAGGCTACGTTAGGTTATGTTGAATTTGTAATGTATTTCTTTTAATTGCTATGACATAAAAACATAAAGACATAAAAGATCAGTGCAACTATGAGCCACAAGGGCCCTTCTTGGTTGCACTCTGTACACTGAACCAGTTGTCCATCAAATGTGTTGATCAACTCTCCCTGGAATACAGAAAAACAAGCCCCCTATTCTTATAATGATTATCTATGCTGTTCTTAAAGATGTTCAGTGTGTTGCTACTGAAAATGGTTTCTGGCAGCTGGTTCCAGTGTTCTACGACCCTGTTGGTGAAGAAGGACTGTCTTAACCTTGTCCTGCTGTGATTAACTTTAATTTTGAATTGATGACCTCTAATTGCATCATTTCTGTTAAATTTAAACAGTTCCCTGAGATAACCCTGTTCCTGACCATGAACAAATTTAAAGACCTCGATGAGATCTCCTCTCAGCCTTCTATATCTAAGTGAAAACATATTCAATTTCTTCAGTCTTTCCTCATATGCCAGGTTGCCCATACCATTCACCATTTTTGTTGCCCTCTTTTGTACTCTCTAAAAGCCAACAATCTTTTTCATAACTAGGGGACCAAGCTTGGACACAATATTCCAGATGTGGCCTGACATATGCACAATAAAGCTTCCTAATGACTTCCTCACTTTTGTATGATACATTCCTATTTATTGCCCCAAGCATTCTTAGTGCCTTCTTCCTGGCTTCTTTGGTCTGTTCTGATGCCCCCAATTTTGTGTTAAAAATAATACCTAAGTCCTTCTCCTGCTGAGTCACAGATAGTACTTGGCCACCCATCAAGTATGGACCCTTGATATGCTGCCTACCTACATGCATGATTTTGCACTTATCAAAATTAAATTTCATATGCCATTTTTCGGACCACTTCACAAGCTCGTCTAAGTCTTTCTGCAGCAAGACTCATTGTGCCCTGTTATTGCCCTAAAGACCTTCAAATCATCTGCAACTTTCAAAACCTTACTGCTTAGGCCACTTTCAATGTTATTTACAAACATAATTAACAATAGTGGTCCCAGTACTGACCCTTGGGGGACTCCTATGTTACTAACTCCAAGCCCATTTTTATTGTTATTTTGCTCACAACCTGCTCACAACCACAAGCATTTGCACAGAAACTGAGTAGTGCCATCAGCTTAGTGACCTTCATAAACATTGCATTGGAAATTTAAATACAAAATATTAATAAAACACATAAAAGCACATATTTAATGTCCTTTCTTCTGCAAATGCATGCCTTTCAATTGGGAGTAAAAAATAACACCAAAAAAAGGGTGTGGAGTAAGGAAATATAGCATGCAAGTAATGTTCAAGATGTATGATAACCTTACCTAGCATAGTTCAACTTCCCATACAAGAAAGTAATTGTTTTTCATTTACATTTTCGAGGCATTTTCTCAAATATTTTCAACTTAAAAAACCTAACCTAAGCTAGCCTGAACCGTTTATTATTTTGTGTAGTAAAATAATTAACAAAAATTATTTACCAACAAATGATTCTTTTCATAACTTACAACAAAAGCCTAACCTAACCTGATAAACCTAACCCCTTTGTATGCTTCATGGAGGTAAAATGTGTGTAAAACTTGTCTTGTGGTTACCTTAAACTGTGATAATACCTGGCTTTTTGGGTAATTTTTCAGCTCATGGTACTCTGACTTCTTTGAATTTCTTTTTTTAATGCAGTGTTTGTTAATGTGCTGAACATGATGTAACCGCTCATTTCCTCTGCAGATGCACACTTTTCAATTGTGAGGAAAAATAACATGGAAAAGGAGGCTTGGATTTGAGTAATATAGGATGAAAAATAATTTTCAGATAAAAAAAAAACATGTAACATAACCTAACCTAACCTAGCCTAGACTTCCATGCAATAAATGATTATTTTTATGCCCAATTTGCCCCCCAAAAAAAAAAATTTGTTCTCAAACATTTTCAACTTAAAAAGTCTAACATAACCTAATCTAGCTTGAACCGTTTTTGAAGACTTTTTTATTTACTAACTTACAACAAAAGCCTAGCCTAACGCAACTAGGCAAAACCTAGCTCCTTTGAATGATTCGTGGAGGTAAAATGGGTGTAAAACCTGTCTTGTGGTTACCTTAGACTGCAATAATATCTATTTTTGTGCTACCTGGTGCACGTGATGAACCTCCATCTGCATGCTGCATGAGAGCATTGCACTTATTGCTTCACAAAGAACAATAACATGTTGAAAGTACTATATTTTCAGGAATGGAATCCTGTGCTGATAACATTTTCTGAGTTATAAATTTGCAGATCAGATCTACATCATTTGTGTTAATAAATATGAGAAATTCATAGAAATGCATACACCGGTTTGTGGACAAGAAGTTATTCTGATAATTTCTGATGTATTGGAAAATGACAAATTTTCATGATGGAAGCAGGGAAAGTTAAAATACTTATATCTCAATAAGTGGTTAGTTCACTAACAAGACAGCAAATTCACTCAAATAGCACTCAAAATGCCAGGCGGCGCACTCTTTTTGCGAGTTTAAAATCGATGACAGTGCTTTCTTGAATCATGTTTAAAGCACTTGAAGGAAATGTATTGCTGACACTTGTTAGGAATTGATGTGTGTAACGTTAATTAACATTTATAATGTCCTGATGTTTGTACACAAAATATAACTCACTATTCTAAATAGCATGGGAAGTATGATGTCATATATCATGGCTAATTTATGGTCAAACTGTTATGCAGCAGATTCCCTGCATTGTTACTTAGTTATTTGGGCTTTAGGGCACAGACCATGTTGATCACATAGCTCCCTGCATTGTTGTTAACTGATATATCAGTATGTTTGCAAATTCACTGAGTGAATCCATACCATTCTCACTGGGGTATAAAAGCTACATTATAACATTGCTTCTACAATGCATATAACAGAAACCCATCTCGATTGTCCTACTTACTCAGGACGCCATAGAAGTCAATGAAGCCAATGAAAACCATAGAAGTCAATGAAAATGTTACTTCATCTCCTGTATCGTTAATGGAAACAAGTCTCTTGAACCATATGTTATGTCCTTCAGTGTTGCTCCATCCACCTCCAACTCCAACCCTGACCAAACTTCAGGAACTCATCCATCTCCAAAGCAGTCTGTTGAAGAAGGTATGTATTGCAGCATAACTACGGTGGCCGGAATTCCATGGTATCCATGTTGCCTTACAATCCATCCTTGCTGATCCATGTAGCAGATGTTTGACTTTCCTCAAACTGTCTGGATAACTGGGGAGTTAAAATCACATGTGAGTGATGAAACAGATGAACTATTCCTGGATTCTTATGTTGCATCATTGCATGGCACAGTGACGTACCGAATGGGGAGGGGGAATTGTGGGCAGTTTCCTCACCCCCCCTGATAGGTTGTGGGGCCCCCAAGAATCCGCCGAGCTTAGGAAAAAAAATGCGCTATGCTCCCTAAAAATTTCACTCGGTCCACCAAAAATCGCACCGGGGCTCAGAAAAATCACTTTGGGGGCCCTCAAGCGTAGCGCAGGGGCCCCGATAATGACGCTGGGGCCTCAAAAGTTTGCACCTGGGCCCCTGAAAATCACGTTGGGGCCGCAAACAAGTCGTGCCGGGATTCAAGAAAATCACGACGGGGGCCACAAGCGTTCGGGCCGGGGACTCCTGAAAATCACGCGGAGACTGGGGTACTAAGAATTATCACCCGGGGCGCTGAAAATCAGGCCAGAGGCCTGACAGGTCCCACCGGGGCTCTAAAAGTCTCGTTGAGATCACCCATCAAATGAAGCCGGGTAAATGAAAAACAGTCCGGACACGGAAAATCAATCTGGGATCTCAACAATAGCTCCAAAAGCCCACAAAACTTGTTGGGCCCCCACAAACGTGTCGTAGCCACCGCAAGGGATCCCAACAAGTGACGACGGGGCCCCAAAAAATCGCACTTGGACAACAAAAATGCACGCCGCTTCTCTTGAAAATCTCACTGGGGCCAAAACGTCGTGCCGGAGCCCCACAAGTTGCAGCTGGCTTCCCAAGTACCAATATATACCCGGAATGTCACCTTGCGGACGGAAAAATTGCGTCAAAAATCCACAAAATAAGAAGTCGTCGGACGCCGGAAAAGAAACCTGTTTCGGCACCGGAAAAACGCACCGAGAGCCAGAAGAATCGTACCGGGTTCCAAAAATAGACTGCAGGGGGCTAATAAAATAGACTTCACCACAAAAACCACAAGGAGACTCCATCGAATCGACCAGAGCACCGGAAAATTAAGAATGGGTCCCGAAAGAAAATTATCCGAAGGGCCTTTCTACTCTCGATCGTGCAATCTGCGGAAAAAACACGTTGAGCAGCCGCAGTGGCGTACTAAAGGGAAAAATTCCCCTCCCTAACGTTAGGCACCAAGGAAATACTCTCACCCATCGTCATCACCGTTCAGGTCTGCCGTGCTCTGATGCTTCATCAATGCCGGTGTGTTTTAGCCTGCATCTGATTGCTGAAGTATTTTTATTTAAGCCGGTGTGTGTTTGTTGGTGTGTGGAGTGAGGAGGAGGGTAACAGTGACGGTGACGGTGACGATAGATCCGAGCCCACTATATGGCACTGCAATCGCATGCTATTACTCAGAGTTGTTATGTTGGTGAGTTCGAGTCTCATCAGTCGCTACTCTTCGCCCGCGACCAATCGGCGTGAGAGATTGGCGACGCTATATGACACAACGGTCGACATGTCGTAGAACAAATAACCAACCAAGAGTTGTTATGTTGACATGTACTGAACACTGCTCTTTTAATTATGTGACTTCACCAGTTATTGGGCGACATAAACATACACATCGTCGAATAAAAAATCAGAATTTCTGAGATCTGAAAATATAGTGGGCTAAATCCGATTATATTTTTTTTTTTGGGGGGTCTAGTGCGTTGGCACCTCGGCCCCCCCCCCAATGTTTTTCAAAAATCGACACCCCTGCACACAATCCATTGTCTCCACTTCCATCAGTGTAAGTTAGTGCAAACAGGAAATAATGTACTACTATACCGTGCCATAGAAGGTGTGCAATAGTTGACAATGTGTGAAAATGTACAATAGATAGACAACAGATTGCTTACCGTTATTTATGAATACATGTAGGCAGGCACCTATCAGTAAGACAATGGGAAAACTATGCCAAAAACAGCACAAATTGATGTGGCTCAAATAGTCACTTTTCAGCTAACATAGAACAGGTACCTAGCTATCAAATGGCTAGGTACCTAATGGGTCAACATCTGGCTTGTGGAGGGCATACCCAGAACCCAGCCAGAGTTTTGGGGAATTCTAGGGAGTGCTTTTGCACATAAAATGGAATGTAACACATTTTGGAATGATAATTTAACACATGTACATCTGTTCGTTGTTTTTCTTTTTGTGTGTACAAATAAATGTGCATGGATTCAATTGATGCTTCCCTAACTTTTCTCAGTCACTGCTCTCCAGCCCTACCAGAAATATAATTTAAGCCAGGGTGGCTTAAATTAATTTATGCCTGCCAGTTTAAACTGGTTTAAACCACCAGGTGGCTAAAATTCCCCATCCCTAGTAGGCAGTGCTCTGTGTTTAATATTGTCATCAGCATATAGTACAGTCATTTAAGCTCACTGTGTTCTGGTTTGAAATATGGTTTTAAAGCTTCAACTGTTACACTAGCAAGAATATTTTGTATTATTATAGCAGACATCACATGTGTTGCCATACATTCATCACCTGTAGTTTTTTTGGTATTCATTTAGCAGGCGTCACACACTGGGAAATGTTCACATGATTGATTTCCCAAGGTGGGGCTAAAACCTAACCCAGCCTGACCTAACCTGACCTAACCAAAACTGATGTAACCTAAACTGACTTAAAGCCTACCCTAAACCCCATAATATTCAAGATAATTTTCCCAAGATGGGACATAATTTCCCAAGTGTGACACCTGCTAAATGATTACCCCTAACCTGACCATGGTTGTTGGGCAAGGTAGGCATTTTTGGCCTGTCTTAATGGTTTTTGGTCCTAAGACATTTTATTCTCATACATTATAAGTGGGGAAAATGAAGATTATATTCTTGGCAAAACAAAACTGGAGACATTCATAAGGAATGCCCCATTATAAAACACTTATAAGTTAACATTTTTGAAGTGCACCAAACTGAATGTCAGCCTGGTGGTGGCAGCCCAACTCAGTTTTAGACTCCACATATTGTTGTAGAGATTAGAACAAATAATCAAAGAATGGAGTCAATTTTCTCATATGATTGTTAACTTACATATAGTTTTCCTTGTCCAAATAAATACCTACTATCCAGATATCTTCTGAAATGTTATTATGTGGTCAACAATTAAAACTAATGATGAAAGTGTGCATTTTAGTATCATAAATAATTTCCAAATCACAATTCTTGGCACATACCCTATCCCTCCCATTTTGAGAGAAAAAAAATGGTTGTTAGCTTGCACTAAAATATTCTCTGTATCAAAATAATTAAGTACTCTCTGGCTTTAAGTCAAAATACTAAATTGCCTGCCTTGATGTTGGGTATCCTAAAAGTTGTAAAAATGTCCCATGGTGCCCCCTGGGTGAGTGGATCATTATTAGCCATGTGAGCAGAATGGTCTTAAGAAGTACAATAAATAAATGTCTGACCGAGTACTGCCAAGTCTCGCAATGAACCCAGCTGGATAGTAATCAAACATCCAGTCCAGTCCTGGGGGGGGGTTGTGCAGGAAGTGAATTCTGGCAAGGACCCCCATTAGTAATTCAAATTAAAGGTCCATTCCTACAGGGGGTGGATGGGGGGGGTTAAGAAGCAATAGGCCACTAGGTAGTGCCCCCCTCCCAGAATTTGTAGGGAGGGGCAACTGCCCCCCTGCTCCCTTATACCACCCCCTGGGAGGGAGAGATTGTGGGCACTGAGATGAATGCTGTGTATTTTCCTGTTTTATATTGATATGCTTTTATTGAAACACATGTCAATGGATTCAATCATTACAGAAGAGGTAGGTATAATCTTGTCATGTGACAGTGGAGTGCAGTCACCAATAATTGAGCAAGCCGCTTTTTAGTGTAAATCCTATACCCAGCTTATACCATGAGCACAAACACATTTGCAGCCTGGCAATTACAGGTAGGTACATACCTACCTCTTTTTTAGGAAAAAATCAGGTTAATACTCACATTCATCCACCAGCTCAACTTGCTATAATAACAATCGCAACAATCCGCGCCACGCCAATGATGGCGGATCGAGGACGAAAGAAAATGGTGGCACAGTGTAAACATAAACTCTCATTAGCATGCTTTTCCTTTTCATTACCTCACATTAAGAACGCAGGTGGCAGCGGTACCCCTGCAATAGCCCATGACCTCCCGGCAACACCCA
Organism: Ashinkailepas kermadecensis; assembly: GCA_034440615.1. Taxonomy (NCBI): domain Eukaryota; kingdom Metazoa; phylum Arthropoda; class Thecostraca; family Neolepadidae; genus Ashinkailepas; species Ashinkailepas kermadecensis. The sequence continues at coordinate 32,768 of JAOTOM010001959.1, read as the reverse complement.
GCCAACACCCCACGTACTTCAAATCGCACGCTGCACGGCGCATGCGCGAATCTGGCAGTTCACCCGCGGGCGGAGGTGAAGTGACGGAAAAAGGGTGTAACAAAAGTACCTCACTTTTCATACTTTTTAAAGTATTGTCGGAATACTTGACATGCAAATGATACTTCGAAAACTCCCTCTGTACTTCGAAGAATGCAAGCCTACCACTTTTTACAAAAAGGTGCTAGAATATGCCCCATATTGATACTAGATGGGTTTTATGTACCTCCGATTACTCCCTGAGTACTGATTTTTTTTAACAGTGTGCTCCAAAACACATGTTGGGCGGAATACAAGCCATTGGTGAAGACGAAGGCAGGTCGATGTCGCCCGGGTTTGGTGATTGGCTCAAAAGAAACAATTATTGACGAAGATGGGTACGGGCATGCGTAAATACCACCGATAATAGAATGAGCCTTGATAAAAAGCAAGCCTTGAACAAGCAAATAATCGCTTCTCAATATCCCCCACAAACAATGATCTGTAGTGACGGCTGGGTCCAGCGATGCCTGTGTAATTCGGCGAGGGGAAATTGCTCCCCGGAGGCCCTGTTCCACGGGCCATAATCACGGCGTACTCGGCGCGCGTGCTGCATTTAAGCCACATCTGGTTGGTTACGGTAAGTTGTTCCTGTGTTCGTGTCCGCAACGCGTGCACGTTAAGCCACTCGCAGCCAACGTGCGACAGACGTGGCTGGGAAACGACAACTTCCAGTGGTGCATACTTGTTGCGCTTGAGACATCGAGTTCTGAAGGCAAGTGATCCAGTTCTAAAGTGAGTAATTGTGATCAGGGTTAGCGCGAGACATGGACGCCGCTACCGCTGAGGCCCCTGGTGTCCGAGACCGACATGGACGCGGCTACCGCTGAGGTCCCTTGTGTCGAAACCCACATGGACGTGGATACCGCTGAGGCCCCTGGTGTTGAGCCCCACATGGACCTGGCTACCGCTGAAGTCCCTGGTGCTGAGTTCCACATGGACGCCACTACCGCTGAGGTCCATGGTGTTCGAACCCCACATGGACGTGGATACTGCTGAGGTCCATGGTGTCCGAGCGCCACATGGACGTAGCTACCACCGAGATCTGTGGTATCCTAGCCCCACATGCACGTATTTACCGCTGAGGTCCCTGGTGTCCGAGCCCCACATGGACGTCGTTACCGCTGAGGTCTCTGGTGTCCGAGCCCCACTTGGTTGGCTTCTACCACACTTTGAAAACTGGCAAACGTCGGGAACATACGGTATCTTCCTAAAGCTTCCCAGTCTCTGCATCAGGCGACATCTGAGTCCTGACTTGCCGTACTCGGCAACTGACATATGACATCTGACTGTCTGACTGACTGTCCTGCCATCTGAACTTGCCGTACTCGGTTCTGCAAGCGGCGTCCTGAGCTGTCCATGCCAGGTGCATTGGTGAAGGTAGCATTGATGACGTTCCTCAGCAGAGAAGAACTCGAACAGAATTAAGCGTATCAGTGGCAGAGTCTCCTCAATCTTTAGTGAAACAGGCCGATACAAGTGTGGCGTTAGCAACTATAAAACATGACAGGTGGCTGCCAAATTGAGTCGTCTATCACGTTCTACTGTTGACTGATGTGTGATTGTGTGCACTCTGACGCAGCAATGGAAGCTATGTTGCTGAAGGCCATACACCTCTATGGCCGGCAAGCTGTACGACGCGTTGGAATGCATGGTTGGCGTTCAAAAGCCTTTTAACAGCGACATACTTTTAGCTATCTATGCACATAACGGCCATGAAGGCCAGCCATTGCCCCTGCCTTGAGCATTTCGTTAGCCATGGTTCTCTCCCCATTGGGCAATTCTGTCGGCAGAGGCACGTCGCCGCCAGGTAAGCCGGCAGGCACCAGATCGATTCGACAGTAGATTGCCAAGCCTACGCGGTGCACAGACACTGCACTGCCGGTCCTGGCGAACTGGTACCTGGGTGCCGCTGAGAAATCAACGGCCCGCGCCTCAGTCAGATGCGGCCTGGAGAACACGGAATTTTGTCGTTATGCAGAAGTGCCGGACAGCGTGCTACTTTCGGAGGGGGCTATTCTATTATTCCACGCATTTAAAGGCGCTAATATCTGCACCAATATGTAATACAAAATGCGGTGTACAAGCAGATTTTCAGTCTATATTCGTGCCGCCTAGCTTTGCTCCACACCCTGATCTTGGTCGTAGTGCTTATTGCCATTGAATATACTGTGCCCTTTTACCTTCCAAGCTCTTTTTTCGTTTTTCAGCATGCGCACCGGAGGAGGGGGTGGGGGCGGAATCAGCACCTCGTTCCTGTTCTTTGACGACAACACATAAACGAACTGGGATATTGTAATACAGTATTGTCACGTTGTTGTTAACAATTGATCGTACGCAATTAAACTCGAAGTACGTTGACAAACTTCGGAACTGCAGCGGTGCATATTCTACGGTCGGTCGGCCTCCGAACGTTCAAGGACACATGTTTCATCGGTGCGTGGCGTGACGTCACGATGCTGCGGCCGATCTGGACATCTTCCATTTCTCTTGTATGTTGATGATGACTTATTGTGAGTCAGCTTGGTGGAAAAATGTACCGCACCGGTTAATCATTGTCCTGACAACTCAAGGTTAGGATGAGGGTAAAAATGACAACAAGGGGAAAGCAAATCCGGCTGATGGGTGTCCGGTGTGACAAAAACCTGGTGCCGAGAGCACAGCACAGCCACCAAGGATAGGTCAGCCCAGGTTATCGCAGGTAATGACAGCCACGCAATCCAGCAGAGGTGAGTGCCGCCAACGCCCGACAAACACCCGAACTGACCACCTCTGGCGGGGTTGTTCGTGCCATTCTTCCCGACATAGTGGAACACAGACAAATTCTAAGCAGATTCAATTTTATTCACCACAAACAGCATAGGTATGTCCACCTGCGACAGGAGACAAGCCAGACATTTGAAACTAAAGGCACTGACCTGGAGCCTTGAAAATCTGAATGAAGCGAGTTCACTACAAAGTATTCTACCGTGCAGATTTTGTGCTTCTGTCTTCAGTAGTTTCCGAGATATTAGGGGGGGCGGCGACGAATTCGCAACTTCCGTCCGGTGCGTGATATGTGGGTGGCCTTCCAGCTTGCATGTTAATTCTAGTGTCGTTGATTGGTGTTGCATTACGAAGGATCAGTGTGTTTGGCGATAGTAAAGACTGTGGTGTCTGTTCAGGCTGCTTAGTCTTCCAATGCTCAACTTAAGAATCAAAGCCCAGATCAGTCCGACCCCGGCCAACTCTCGCACTCAACAGCACAACTCGGCTGTGGATGCTTCCGGGAGCCTCTTAATCCAGTGCCGCCCACTCATCGGTCCACTGATCGGCACAATTGCCACGGCAGCCTTGCATTGCCGCCATCTATGAGCGACAACGCAAACCCTAGTTAGTTGCTGTGCCTACAGGTGGCAGTGCACACTCGATGGACAAGCGCAACGCACCTAATAACTAGTACACCAACTAACAACTAACAACTAATACACCAACAAATCCAACGGTAATATATAAGTTGTTATATTGCATTTCGCAAGATCCAGACAAGTACTTCCATTCATGAGTTCCTGATAGTTAGATTCGTAAAGAAGTACTAGGAGGTTTTGTTTTCTGGCATATGTAACTATACTCCTAAACGTGACCGAGTTTCTCTACTGAGCTTCTCCATGAACTACACATTCTAGGTTATCGTGGCACCGCATGTTCGCTGCAATAATCTATGTGCTGCAACTTTTAACTTCTGAGAAACCCCGTGCATTCTATCGGTCATGTGATATCTGTTGAGCATAGATATTGTGACATAATCGAATCCTTTACTGACGATCAATCACTTATTATGTAAGTCATCACGATACTTCTTAATACTACTGCCAGTGATACATAACTGGCGAAAGCCTCACCGTATTGCGCCACCGCGTATTCAGCACAGATTAATGAAGTTTTATTTTGTGCCCGATGATCCAACACCAGTTAGATTTTCCATTTCGAGCCCTTCCATAGACACAAATCTGAGTCATCTAAGCGGCAATAGTGACGAAAAGAACACAGCACAGCTTAGCGGCTAGTCATATGTACAGTAAGCAATCTACACTATGCCTTTCCTTTACACAATACCCTACCCACTATACCAACCTTTACACAATACCTATCTTTTTAGCTGCTACAATAAATTCCAAACACATCGCTTCAACATAGCCAGATTTCAGAGGGACTGCATGTCTTACCACGGATTCTGTCCCTGTTTATGATTTCATAAAAATACATACGTAATGCTTCAATAAAACATCACCTCTCTTCCGATACTCTGATGCTGATGTTTTAGCGAAGGTTCGTAGCCAAAAGCTTCAACATGTATGTACGTCCGTGTTTGGACAAAAGTGACGCAGTGGATCACTGTGGAAAACTACTGCCATCACAATAGATTATCATAGGTCGAATATAACTGGCGTATACTTTGTTCACGGCCATCATACTGCATGGGGAACGTTGTGAATACATCTGTATTTGACACTTATTTGTCACAAATTAGAACTCTTCTGCTTTAGGTTCATCAAACCTCAAGGGTGTAGGATCGCAAGACCATTGGTGGCTCAGGCCTTGGCCCATCAGCATAGGATACCCCAAACACAAATTTATCCCAGGATTTGGGCCACTTTATTTTGACATCTTGAAAAATAAATAATACATATTATATTCCTTTTCCAAATTCACCATGAACTTATCCTATCCGGGGATAGAATAATCAGGAAGTGGTTAAACAAAAACTATTACCGAATATGGAGAATCCACTTAGTGCCGAATCGACTTCCTCCCCAATTTCTTCGCATTGTGCCTAATTTCAGTATTGTTTCCATAATAATTGTATAAGTTGCTTCAAATTTCCGTCGATCAAAACGAACTAAATACAGCACGAAAAGAAACAACATGTAACCATCATAGCAAACTCAACATTGCAATTAGTGCTAAACGACCAGTGTGATTAACGATTTGAGAAAAATATAATAGGAATGCATGTGCTATTTCAATTGATCAAAAGATAGTCACCACTAATACTAAAGCATACTTAGAAATCCATGAGAACATCGCCACCACTCATTATAAATTTGGGGCAATCTTCAACCTACCTAGGTTGAACAGCAGTGGGATATCGTACTCGACATTTTTTCAGCATTGAAAGTAAACGTATTACTCGACTTTGGTGAATTTTGAATGGATTGACTTCCTCTTTTTTTGGGTGGTCGGGGGGGGCTGAATTCCCATTTTTTTTGGGGGGGGGGACTAAGTTGCAAGTTGAGGGGGAGGGCTGGAACGCTCCAAACTGAATAGGATCATACACCCCTACTGGGTCGAATGTGCTACGAGACGCGTAAGTTCATTATAGGCTAACATCTCGGTTGAAATTTTGTTGGGATGGTTGGAATAGTTCGAAGACAGCAATCCGTCGCATTTCAGACGTGCCAAACACTTCAGACGTGCCAAACCTCTGCACGTTCGCCGGACTGCCTGGACTAACTTGCGATTACAAGCCTACAATCATTAAAAGCAGGCAAGTGTTCTACCATGCCCAACTTCCCACTGAATTATGTCGATATCCATTAAATGAACATCACAAAAGTGTGGGGATGACGCCATTGCCACCACAACACGAAGTTCACAGTTCTCCGTCAGTGTGCACGTCAAGAGACACGCGGTGATCGAGCCTCACGTAGTTCACACGACGCAATGAATGAGCCCTTATCGTGCCTTGAGTAACATCAACTAAACACATAACTGACAGATGATGATCTTCAGGGTGACAGAGTGTCCTATGAACTGGCACCGAATGATACTTCCGATGTTAGATGGCTCATGGAACTAACGGTAGTAATGCTCTTTGAAATGAACAAGTTGACACCAATCTAAGGTCAAAGCATTGCAGATTGTTCCATGTCACCTTGGCTTAAGTTTCAACACCAGCCGATTTTGTCACATCGGCCTGAACTAAGCTGGGATGGATTTGACTTGTGACCTGTGATCCCCAAGCATCGTTACACTGTACATCGCTCGCATGCTGCGATGTAAAGTTGCGAACGATATACGGTGATGAACATTATAATACAACGGTGTGCTTTGTTGCTAATTAAAACACACATCGAATGCAATAATAATTGTTGCAATTCCTTCCTAAATATACGAACTCCAGAGGTGCAAAATCGACCGACCGACTGCCACAAAGGTCTAGTCGGCGCTGTGGTGTGTCCACGAGGAGCGCCCTCTGATTCCCGTGAAAACGGGCGTGGGGTGCTTTCGATATAGCTAGGTGTATTGTACAGGTAATTACTGTGATGATATACATATACACACACACACACACATATATATATATATATATATATATATATATATATATATATATATATATATATATATGTGTGTGTGTGTGTGTGTGTATATTAAGGTTTAGCGTCGTCAGGGCATTCGTGAGACGTGCCCTCAATCACTGAGCAGACCGGTAGTCTATCCATGCCGAATCGTTACCATCAAAACAAATTTTAGTCAACAAAGGATTAAGCAATACCATAATTGACAACATGATCAGTGTCTATGTCAACAAGGCGAAGCAGCCACCTATTAGAAATCAATCATCAGACGTGAAGTTGTTTTACAGCAACTAAATATCGACAATATACAACCTCGACGAGCGCATCATCCAACATATCGTAAAGCAAAATGTCAAACCAACCGACAAGTCTGGCATACTACAACTCTGCATACATTACAAGAGCAAGAACATCGGTAACCTCGCAATGAAAAACAACCCAACCAACAGCAACAACCAGCTTCAACGTACCAATGTAATCTACAAAGTAGCATACCCTCACGAAGATTGTAGACTTCGCCGCGTAGATTACATCGGTATGACGCAACTACCCTATCTCGCCGTCTCACGATGCACGTACAGGAGGGAGCACCATTGCAGCACATGCTCCATGAACACCAACAGCGACTTCCACGACCAAATCTGACAAGCAATAACGTAATCCTTCGAGCAACATCGGACAAGCGACGTCTTAAAGTTCTCGAATAAAATTTAATCCGGGAACAAGAACCTGTCCTGAACGTGCACACACGGTCATACACAGCGCTTGAATTGTTCAATATTTCCATCCGGTGAACAGTTGCACAGTTGTACATGCTATGCACGTGGTGTACGTTTTCGAAATGTAAGCCTAGATTAGCATTTCTTTCCAGAAGCGCTTGTGACAACAATAAGTGTGATCTTTAACTTTAAAATGATTTACTTCTGAACATTTTTTTGTTTGTTGGAGGTTGGTGTGAACTGTGATAGCTAGATGAATGCCGAAGTAATCTTTTGAAAATGCTGAAAGTATATCGAAACGTTAAGAATAAATGAATGATATCGGAAGAATGCTTTATGACCTAAATGAAGAGCAGAGACGAACGATCCAGGAGTTGGGAAGATATACGAAAAAGCTTATCAAAGCAAGATATGCTGTGGTCTTTAACAAAACATGCCAAGGTGAACATATGCTGCCAAAATACTCCAACAAATCTATATATATGTACATATATATATATATATACATACATATATATATATATATATAAATATATATATATATAGATATATATATATATATATATATATATATATATATATATATATATATATATATATATATATATATATATATATATATATAGATATATATATATATGTATATATATATAGATATATCTATATGCATATACATATATATATATATATAAATATATATACATATATATATATATATATATATATATATATATATATATATATATATATATATATATATATATATATATATATTACCATGCGTTGGCTTTGGTGTTAGTGGACTATACCATCCGTGGCCATCACCCACGCTCGGCGACAGGGCGAGTTATATTTCAGTTTGTGTTCACAGACAAATTAATGGCCTTAATGACAGAATAGTAATTGTTGGATATACAGTAGTTACCAAGCGATTTTTTTGTGGAGCAGATCATTAACTATCTCCATTTCTAGGATACTTATGTGCAATATTTCTTGCTTTGCTGGTCAAACTACAGTCAATTGTGCTCATGTTCAAGTGATATTACGTGTATCTGGACTGCTTAGAAAAGGACGTTGCGAGATAACTGTAATGCTTCCACATGTAGTGATGGTTTAAAACTTTATGGCGTTCAATGAAACTGATATGTCCTATTTCAAATAATGTGTACATATGTCGACAATCGGGATGATGCTTGTCCATGTGGTGTCTGTATAATTTGCCCAAGTAATCCATTAACTACAAAATAATCAAAACGTGGCACATTATACGGTGTTTCACCATGAACACATCGACATATGGCCGTCAAAATTATAGCTAAGAGCACTACACAATGCTGCTTCACTACAGCAGCAATCTCCCCTGCAAGTGCTGCGGTTCTAGTTTCAGTAGCTTCCGAGGTATAGGTGTTGCGCGGAAATATATCTTCCCCCTCCCTCCCACCAGTTCGCGTTATGTGAGAGGGCCTCCTGCTCTCTTGTTAACGTGACGGCGTAAAACGAACAATATCATCGATCCCTATGACAACAATTATGTTGGTTGAATGACATGGCCCTTTCATAGGAGATGATCAAATAAGCAGAAGTATTCACGAAAACATGACTTCTTAAAAACAACACCATGATTCTGTGGTGCAAGCAGCAGGTTTACACGATCAGCTGGCATATGCGATATGACAGGGTTGGACCGGCGCTGTTGACTTTTGTCACCATACACCCGAGCCTGCTCATGTACGCGTAGTCACTGTCGGTACCCGGCTGTCCATTGCACCACCTGGATGGCCAGTAGCTGTCGTCAGACGACCAGGCCATCGCAAAGTCGCCGGTTGTCGTCCTGCGAGCGCCCACCCAGAACCCTTCGCTAGATACAGCTAGTCCTTCCAGATAGTGAGATTGAGCTCGGTTAGTGAAAGTCGCAATGGCGGCCGAACTGCCGTACTCGGTTCTACAGGCGGCGGCCTGATCTTTCCATGTCATCGATGTGGGCCCTTCCATGGAGTAGTAGCACAGGTTATCGATGCGTTGAGCACCAGCAATAGGGCATCCGTGGTCTGCTGCGGTAGTCAATCAATCAATAAATCAATCCTTGTATTGGTACCAAGAGACACTCAGTATCAAATGTCAAAAACGCTAAAAAGAAGAAAAAAAGGGGTGGGACAGGAGGCTACTAAAACATTAAAAACACATGCATACAATACTCAAACATTCCCACGTACAGCTCTTTTCAGCGCCTCCTTCAGCTTAAACTTAAAAGCCAGTCGCATATTCTCGGCCCTAACTTCCTCGGGGAGACTGTTCCAAAAACTGCAGCACGGTACATGAAAGAGCGTTGCGCAAAAGAAGTTTTCAGGCGTGGGCGCTCTACTGAAAACGGTGTTGATCGCGTAGATCGAGAGCTGACATCACTTCTCAATGTCACAAGATCACGCAGGGTTTCAGGTGCTCCCGAGTGATGCACTGCAAGATGAACCAGTGAGCAATCCCTAATGTCGACAAAGCGTTGTAAGCTAGGCCAGCCTAACCGCTCAATAACATGCGATATATGACCATAGCGAGAGGTCCTAGTTATGATCCTAGCCGCCCTCATTATGACTTTTTGGATTCGCACGCGCTCGGTGTCACATGCAGCAGACCAGATTGAGCAACAGTACATTACATGGGGGAAAACCAGTGCAAGCACTAACTTCGACAGCGTTTCTTCAGTAAGAGAACGTACATGCTTAGCTAGAGGAAAGATAATGCGGTTACATTTCTTAGCAATATCGCCAATTTGTTCACTCCATGTTAACGATTCGTCCATTGTCACACCCAGGTTTTTGATAGATGAGACACGTGAAATATCCGATCCAAGAACAGAGAGGCTGATGCTAGGCAGCCGCGCGATCATCTGGCGAGAACCAAAAATCACAAATTGCGTTTTAGACTGGTTGAGCTTGAGAAGATTTACACGGTACCACGAGCACATAGTTTCCAAGCACGATTCGAGACGGCGTTTCGCATACATTATGTTCTCCAATTTCGATGACAACATCGCCTGTGTGTCGTCAGCGTAAGCAACGACTTTAAAGACATCACCTATGTGTGAGAGAAGATCATTTGTGTACAACAAAAACAGAATTGGACCACACAAACTTCCTTGTGGAACACCACAGGATACGTTGCATACAAGTCTTCCGGACCGAACTACCTGTCTGCGATTTGAAAGGTAAGATCTAAACCAAGAGCTGTCGATGCCGTACCACTCTAATTTGGTCAAGAGTCGGCTATGAGACACGCAATCGAAGACACTAGACAAATCTACTGATGCGAACAGACAAACGCGGCGCCTTTCGATGCAATTTGTGACATAAGCTACTACATCAGCAAGGGCAGTTTCAGTAGAGTGGAGTGGTCGATAGGCATGTTGCGAGTTGTTAAGAAGACAATTTCGGTGGAGATACGCAGTGAGCTGGTTGACTACTATCTTCTCGCACAGTTTTGACACGTTACTCAAGATCGAGATGGGCCTATAACACTTGGGATCGTCAGGGCAGCCTTTCTTGAAGATTGGTACGATTTCAGCCAACTTCCACAGTTCCGGAAAAGTACATGACGATAAACTAAAGTTGATTATGTGCAAAATAATCCACATAAAGTAGTGGAAGGAGCAGTGGTTGTGGTGGCTGTGGTTGTGGTGGCAATAGTAGTAGTGGTAGCAGGGATGGTAGTGGTGGTGGCAGGCGGAATTGTAGTGGTCGCAGGAGCAGTTGTCCTCTCTGTTGTCGACTCGACATAGATGAGTGTATCCACGGCCGCAGTCAGCTGACTACTGTCCGGTATGCTCCCGATGAGGGTGCACGATCGTGCCGTTGTCTGCATCGCCATGCAGCGGTCGTCCGTTGAACAGCGCACCGCTCATTGGCATGGGTGGCCGTCTGTGGCCGTTCCCAGCGCGGCTCCGGTGAACTGCTTGTCCACCGCTGCTATTTTGTAGGACTTCGGCACAAGCGTGGCCTCGGTAGTTGCCAGCAGAAATATACTCAGTGCAAAGAACTTCACCATTTTGTCAGGAGATGAACCTGCAAAGGAAGTTAGGCGGTTAAGTGCGGGCATAAGTTGCGGCTAGTGCTGTGGGACAGAATATAATGAAAACAGACTGAAAATATCGCACGCAAGTCGTAGCATATAAGGGGACGTCAGGGAAAAAGTTTGCATGCACAACAGTTAGCATACCAATAGATTGCATGCAACTGAGCAACCTACCCTAACCTAGGATGCAGCTTAACCGAACCTTGGATGCAACCTAACCTAAGCAGTTTGCATATTTTTGGTTGCAAAAACTTGCAAACTGTTTGTATGCAAACCAACCTAATCTAGCCTTAGTCAAACCTAGTCCACCCTATTACAGCATAACGTAAACTAACTTAACAATCTTTTTACACCCGATACTTTTCCATGCGAACGTCCTCTGTCCTAACGTTTCCATACACAAATTTTTCCATGCGAACAATTTCGCTTCAAATACTTTTCTATGCAAACTTGATGTATTTCGAACTGTTTTTCATGCGAAATTTTGTACCTTCGAAATTTACCCCAACAGCAGTGTATCCAAACGAGTTTTAGTTCTACGAACATACTCCTACGAACTATTGCCGTACGAACAAATACCATACGAACAATTATCGTGCGCACAACTGCCCTACGAACAATTATCATACGCACATTTGACATACGAAAAATTAGCATACGCACAATTGCCCTATGAACAAATGCCTCACGCAAAAGTGTCATGCGAACAATTGCCATACGAAAAATTGCCGTGCGAACAATTGCCATACGAGCAATTGCCATACGAACAATTGCCATACGAACAATTGCCAAATGAAAAATTGTCATACGAGCAATTGTCATGAGAACAATTGTCATACCGACTTTTGTTCACAACCCTTCACCACACCAGGCACCAATTACCACCACCCAGGCCACAGCCCCACCACTGGATCACGAGTGTGAATGATACGGTGCATGGACCATTTGGAAAGTCCTGCGCCCCGTTCATGTTCGTCCCTATTACTTGTTGGCACATGGAGTACACGCCTCGTGGCAGATTATGGTGACAACCGACCTGTAATAATATCTACCATTGAGAGTTCTGGTCAGAATAACTCGAGGATAATGCCTAGGTACAATGTTCAATGGCTATGCTATAAATGGGTCAGACCGGGAATTTTCATTCCATAGTCATTTTTATATCATGGTGCCCCTCTGGCTAAGAAATCCTGTAAGCGGGGAAGGGGGTTAGCGAACCCAAGCATTCTTCGGAGATGCATTTTCCCTGTCAGAGCGGAGCCATGTTTTACTCGGGATTAACCCGCCACGACTGGGGGGTCTTTGACACCCCCCTCCCCACCCCCGCATATTTTCCCAGGATAGCGGGAATACGGAGGCGCGCAGCGCCTCAAAATTTCAGTACCTATTCTTCGTTTTTTTTGCGTCTGACCTGATAGTTTCAACTTCAGGTCATGTGAGGTCATTGGTCTAGCTGAGGTCAAAGAGGACCACCTTCGAATATGTTTAAAGATCGATAGCTCATACAAGTGAAAATATATTTAAATGAAACGTGGCAGATGAGTACATCTGAACAATGCCTACAAATCGTATATCTCGGATATTTTTTTAGACCAGGTCAGCGACCTAAGGTCGTGGTCAATTGTGGGTCCATATCGAGCCAATTTTCCCATTGTTGCAAAATGTATACTCTTCAACCCCAATTTTTCCTTGATATGTATGCAGAAGCATCAGAAGAATTTCTTCATCCAATTTACATGACCTTCGTGTAGTGACCTGAGGTCAGTAGAAAATAGTGTATGCTAAGTCGGCTAAACATATTTCGACACTCATGTTTGTATGGTTTATTTCAAGGTATGAAGGCTTCCATGGTATCAAAATTGCATTTCAAGACCTAAATTACTCCCAGAAACCAAAACTATTAATCATACTCAAGGACAAGGTCAACCTAGGTGATTGTGTTATAACGGTTTGTTTGTATGAGGATCGATAGCTCATGCTGGGGAAAACATATTGAAATGAAGATACCACATGACCACAACTTGGCAGTGATTACAACACATACCTTTAATTTGTGCTTGAGGTCAGGTCAGTGGCCTCGAGTCACTTCCACTTTGATCCATTTTGCGTCAAGGTGACTATTGTGGTAATGTTTATGCCTTGATGTCTACCTTTTTGGGCTGAAGATTCAGAAGTTCTCTATCAAATGTGTCCGACCTCCGTCAATGACCTGAGGTCACGGTAAGGTAAATGCCGCAATGTGAACCAAGTATATTTAGATACCCGTATTTTATATGCGTTGCTTTTCATATGTATGCTTTTCATGTTCTAGAGACGCTTCGTTCCGAAGATCGAAGGGCAGTTTGGAATCCCTTCTCTCCTGATTCCACGAAATTGTCCTGAAAGCCGGATCCGGCGCGTGTCCACTATATTTGTCCAACAGCAAATTTTACCTGGAAATCATTACGCGTTATGTAATAAGCTATCAAATGGCATGCATTTTAACTCCGTATCTATATAAAAAATGGAGATACGAGATACGACATGTTCTTGAAAAACCAACAAATATTTAAGAACCGGAATATTGAATTTCAAATATTGTAAACTAAAATGGAGGACATTTTCGGCCCTTACTCGTCGAGAGCTTTCTGGTGACACCCGATTAATTTTCGTGCGGCCCATAGTTCGGAAGATAGGGGGGGGTCTTCATCACCCTCCCCCCCCCTCCGAGACGGGGTGTGAGGATCTGACCGGAGGGACTGGGCGGATTAATGGATATATGCCTTTAGTGTCAACTACCCTCCACCTATATCCATACTGATGTCATAATATAAGTCCTAACAAGTCATACTGAGGGTTTATAACATAACAAGGTCTTTGAGCTCATTAATTGGACTTGGAACAAAAAGAGCTGAAATCAAGAGCAGCTCCGCCGCTGACATCGTCTGATGTGGATAGGACGGTGGCGGCGCCGTCTTAAAACCCTTTGACTGCCACAGCCGGTCTGTCGAATTTCGTCTGTACTGCCGCAAGTGTGTAACTCCCGAGTCCCCGGCGGGCTGCCCATTGGCGTATCTCGAAAGAGTAATCACCTGCCACACCTCCCCTCCGGTCGGACACCTGATCCCCTGTCTCCGGCTCGGCGGTCGGAGGGTGCACGTTTTGTGGCGTGGCGGCTGTCGGTAGGACCACCGCCAGCAGGTTTCCTGCAGGTGTGGCATTAACCAGCACGGCGCTTAGCGATCGAGCCCAGAACGGAGCTGCAAATTTCGGGAACTATTGCAGATTAAAGCGAATTTCTTATTTTGAAAGTCTGATTTCCATGTTATTGATTTGCTAGATACCGTAGCTGATGGATAGGCATGTACATTCGACTCACCTAGCTTTCCACAGTATCTGAAGATAGCTATTGGAAAACGTGCCGAATGTACGGCGGCATTGGAATATGCTGAAATATTAATGACCTGTACGCCGCATCACTTCGACCACTCCAACGGATATTGTGAGCCTTGAAAAAGGTTGGGTTGGAGTCGTCGGTCTTCTCACGACTCCAGTCGAGACATTTTCAAGGCTAACCACAATATATGTCGGAACAGGCGTGACGGCCATTACCATTCCAACGTATCTGAATATACTCTTAGTTATGACATATAACTCAAATAAACGCTCAAAACATTCGCGCATTTTGAGGCCGATGTATCGACCCAACACACCAATTGGACAATCATTTTTGTTGTCTGTATCGTACCGTACAGACTTGACTTGTACGGTACGGATAGAGCATGATCGTACCTTGTGGGTACAAGAAGATTACGCAATGTGGACGACAGCTAGGGAGACAGTTATCGGCTCGTCTTTCATTGCCTTTAGAACATTCGTTTTTCACACCCACGGACCGGTAACCATTACGAGATTGTCTACTCCGCGTAATGCCGCCATATATGTTGGAATATAATGGTATATATGATCAGTGGCGCAGCTAGAATCTTCTAAAATGGGTGCCGACCTAAAAAAATGCCATGACATAGAAAACGCTTTTCTCGCGCTTTGAGCGCAGAAAATTGTTGGTTTTACGCGGTGAGAATCTCCAAATTTATTGCTTGATCTCATGTCTTTTTGGTTGCTAAGGGGCTTACGGCCCCCTTGGCTGCGCTTCTGATATATGCAAATGCCACACCCTTAGTATTCGCTATTTATTTTTAGACCTGTGAACGTGTTAGAAAGTGCAAGCACGTGTGTATGCTCTAAGCCTGCCGTGTAATCAGGTCACCAAACCATTCGAAGGTAAATACTCGCACCCAACGATGCTCTGGGTTGCACAATTTTATGTCCAGCAAATATTGCAAAGAATTAAAAAAGTATAGATGAGTAGAAATACGGTGATCGATTTGCATCCTCTGCATTAAACCAATTTCCACCCGCCCACGCCCGAAGTCCAGCACTACCATTCATTGGGAATGTAAGCACGCTGAGGGAATACCGGTGATACCTCTTGTAATCAAGTACATCAGAACCGTGGTGGGGAGGGCAGCGGGGAAAGTCGCCCCTTTCATGCCGTAATATTACGTTCGGTGCCTCAAAAGTTCGTGTCTGTGCACCCGAAAATCACACTGGGGTCCCCAAAAATCGTGCTGGGTACTTGAAAATCACGATATGGGACCCAAAAGACCCGGAGCCCCTGAAAAGCACGCCGAACCTTATAAATAGTCATGCCCGGACCTTGAAAATCACGCTAGGGACACGACAGGTCGTACCGGGCCCCAATAGTCTCATTGGGACCAAAACAAATGCCTGGGCAACGAAAAACAATCCGGACATGGATAGTCATCCTGGGGCCCCAACAATGACGCCAAAAGACCCCAAAACTTGGACCTCCAAAAAGTGCCGAGGATCACACTTGGACCAAAAAAGTCGCGTCGCAGTCCTTGAAAGCCACAACCATACTAATGATTTTATTTAAAAAGGTCCGCTTTGAAAAATTGTCGTCGAAATCCGAGGACATTTTAATGGGGGTAGGTGAGCCCCTCTAAATCCGTTTGCCCCCCGCCCCATGATGCAAATTCTATGTACGCCACTGATCCCCCAAAAATAATTTTCAGAAACATGGGACATGGGGTGCATTGCCAATGTGGGCAAGCCAACATTGAAAGGGCGAATTCCCCCTCACAGGCATACAAAACAACACCCATGCCCCGGTATAAAATGGGAGGAAAGATGTTTTTAAATGCATTTTCTTCCTACCAACTTGTTTTCAGTGATTACAGCCTGTATGATTAGAGCTTCCCAGCTTCAATACCTTCTCAACGACGTTATTTACAAAACGGTACACCATAGCGAAAACCATGCCCATGAGGGAATGGAATTTAAAAGGTTTGCATTATTTATGCATTATCATTGTTGCATTGTTGCATTGTCATTTATGCAATGTTGTTCAATGCTTGTTCTTGTCGTTAATTTATTCGCTGAGGATTTATCGTTTTATCTTGTGTGCAGGTGCCTTGCCGCCAGCACCAAATGTTATACAAATAAATATACCCCTGAGATGGCGATCAGAAAACCAATTCAATCCACTTCTCGTTATCATTTTCGCAAAAGTGTCGTCCTGGGACTGAGAAATGATCGTTTAAGCTTGCTTATGACATCAAGCTGGTGGGAATGACTAACAGTAGTGATGAATCTAGCTATATGCAGTTAGACTTGGAGGACCTACAATTGTGTTGATCAATGGGATATATATCTAAGATATGCTTAGCACCAATCCCCCAGCTCGCTGCAATCTAGAGGCGAACGAGAAGATTCTTCTGGTCGAGAAAGCATTAAGACATTTGTTTGTTTTGGCACTTAGGTATTTATTCACATATTAATTATTTATACCCTGGTATGGCTCAGTTCCCAACAAACAAACAAACAAGAACTGCTATTGCATTTGGTGTAAATGAGTCGCCATGCCATGAACAAACAAGACATGAAAATGAAATCATGCTTCCCATTCCCAACCCATGCTAAGATATTAAATATATTAAAAAAAACAATAGGAGGCTCAACACAATGGAGGCCTATTTGGGGTGGAGCAGGAGGCCCCTTTTAACCTTACCCATCCTAGAAGAATTTCGTGGTGACGCCACTGCTTTTAATAAAGTCTATGATCTACCAATGGACGTTTTCGCCCCACCTGTGAATAGTTATTTGTTTGTGTTGTAGTCACGTAAATACGGTTTTCCGACACTCCCAGCATCAGTGTCAATAGTTGCCAAACAGTAGACATCTGTGTACATTTCCAGCTTGCGGCAACATATGGCCGAGACGAAAAAAATACCTTGCATGATTGCCATCCTGCCTAAATTCCTGGTGCAGCTTCCTAGAGTCTGATGTGGAATATGCTGATGGTCGGTGTGTTGCTTATAACAACGCTGTTATAAGTTATAAAAGCGTCACCGTCTCCCGGCTTCTTCTGAAATTTGACACTGGCACGTGTGGCACCCTCCGTGCCAATCGGGGGCAGCCAAAAGATTTTCAAAAGTCAGCCCAGTCGCTCGCACCCGGATAGTTTTATTCTGTGACTGATGGCAAGTGCGCTGTGGTGTCATGGAGGGACAAGAAAACGGTGACTCTCATCACTACCGAACATGACGCCAGCACCGCTACTGAAACCTCACGTCGAGGCAATGTTCGGGTAAAACCTTTGTGCGTGGCAGCGTACAACCAAGGTATGAAAGGTGTTGACCAGCTGGACCAGAATCTAGTCTATTACGCTCACATGCGCAAGTCAATGAAGTGGACAAAAAAGGTATTTCAGTGGATCATGCAAGCAGCACTTTTCAACGTGCACGTCATCCACAAGGTAGACAACGTCGACCACAAAGCTCGCCAGTCACAGGGAAGTGATCGAAGCAGCGATCGAGATGTGGCTGGGCGATTACAAGACCCCCGCTGATACAGATAAAGAAAACACCAGTCAGGATGATGGAAGACATCGACTTATCAAAATTACGACAGGTACGGGAAAGACCAGATATCCGACGAGATGGTGCAATATGTGCAAAGAGCGCGTGAAGACAACATGTGCAGTATCGGGATGCGTGTCAGGACTTTGCGAGTCGTGCTTTCCTAAGTTTAGGAAGCACACTAGCAACAGCGTGCAGCGACAACACTATATGAAGTTACTCATACGCACCCGTGTTTCATTTCATTTCAAAGACTGCCATCATTTCAGCGAATCGTATGACGTGAATGATGACTTGCCGTGAGTTGCAGATTTGAGGAAAATACATTTATGTTTGAAGCACCGTTATGCGTTTCTCAGAAAGGAATTACGGTGCACTGTTCAGAATATATGCCTAACCTTGCCATGCCTTGAACCATAGGTATGCGGCAGCATGGTCAGTGATAGATTCCGGGTATTGGACTGACAACACACATATATGTAAATTATAAAAGACATCTCATTCCACATTCAACCCACATTTAGCTCACTTCCTTGCCCACAAATTGTGCACCATCGCTGAGCCGCCCACTGACAACTTGACAAGGTGATGTCACTTCCATGCTGGAAGCATATACACCCACACATATATATATATATATATATATATATATATATATATATATATATATAAATTTACAGTTATGCTCATCCCGGGGGAATCAGGCTCCCCCTCCAATGCAGCCGGAACGAACCCGTACTCTTCAATATTAGGGTGAGTGGGTACAACTCGAAGCAAATGGATCTTTTATAGGGATGTTAAATGGTAATATTGTAGCTATTATCGTGCTCACAAGAAATACATTATTCTGAGATAGAGATGCTTTGGCCTTTTCTTATTTAGACCTACCATCGCATACGGAACATCACATAAGTAAGTCGGAAAACAAGTACACAACGTGGAGAATATGGATGCGTATTCCGGATTATTTATATCATGCTATCTATCAAATGACAGGTCTTGATGAGCTGGATGCACCTTTCACAAGCATGAATGGAAGAGAGCTGTCATTTTCAATGAAAATCATGCCGGGACACGATCCTAATTACCCCTGCAAAATGATGTGATGGATTTCTCCCGTGCCGCCGCCCAGGGTTCGACCCCCACCAGTCAGGCCTTAAACTTTCGGTCAAAATGCCGTTGAAATTTTTTTCCACAAAAACTTTTTTTGAAAAGGACCCTGGTGCCAAAGCCAACCCATCGATCACCGGTCACTTGACAAAAACCAACGATCACCGGTCCGAAACGCCCAGTCCCGCCCACGGCACGAGTGGAATGGATTCCCCAGAGTTACTGGATCGCGTCAGGCTGGGGTTGGCTAGAAAGTTACTCGATTTACACACTTCGGCAGCCAAAGGGTTAAGCGGACAGGATAGTGGCGGCACCATCTGAGATGGACAGGACTTTGGCGGCGTCCACTTAGGTGGACAGAACGGTGGCGGCGCTTTCGTAGGTGCACAGGACACCATATGCATGAGTCGTGAAATAGATCCACTTCTCCCGCTGCCCAAAATGAAGATGAGTCCCAAAACGGCAGTTGTTAGGCAAATAAAATTGTCCGGACGTCTTGTCACCTCAGCAGTGAAGCCAGTGATCTTTGAAAGAGAGGGAAGGCGGAAAAACGGAGGTGTGCAAGCGGCGGGAGGCAAAGAAAAACAGCCCAATAGCCCAGAAATCCACAGCGTTGGAACATCAAGAGGAATGCCCAGTGGAAGTCACAGTGTTCAGCGGGGGGTACGTCTTCACTGTCTGACACGGACGTAGAGGGAGTCACAGGTCAGCGGGAAACATGGCTTCAGTGTCTAACATCGGCTCAGTGGGGGTCACAGATCAGCGGGATATACGGCTTCAGTGTCTGACATGGACGCAGAGGAATTCACAGGGCATCGGGAGGTATGTCTTCAGTGTCTGACATGGACGCAAAGGGAGTCACAGGTCAGCGGGAGGTATAGCTTCAATGTCTGACATGGACAATGGTAATATGTTGACGCTACTGTAACAATGTTATATATATTTATACCGTTCGGCCCTCATCGTTAGTATACGCAGTTATATTATGTCGCGTGCCGCGTGAATCGATGCCACCACTGTTGACGGCCGGCCGGACACGTCTTAATGCATGTTATGATTTACGGCCGATACCAGAGCCACCGACGACGAACGCGAAGAATGCTGACACCAATGTTATGGGTTATGTTGGCGATCGGTGCCGTACAGCGCTGACTATGTATCCGAACTAGACAGGATAGGAATGCCACTGTCAACTGCAGGCAAGAAATGCTTATCAATGTGATGGGTTATGCTGGTACCCGAGCCGACGGCCGCTGACCAAACGGCGCCCCTGTATCCGGAGTAGATAAGGCCAACTTTCCAGTTTACGCCTCCCGTCTGGACCTATGGCGATCGCCGTGGGCGGAGCCACCAGACCGGGAGTTGGGTAGTGGCCGGCCATTATATATATAGTCGGAAGCGACGGGAGAACGAAGGCTAGAGGAGATCAGAGGAGGATTGAGCTCTCTCGCACGCTAGACTGTTGTCTGTGGTGCTGGCAGTTTCGTCTAAATTAACTGCCAGTACATATAAACTTTCGGCTATACGGTTCCCTTGTATCCGTACGTATGAACGAGTTGTTCGAGTAATCACGCCAGATTCGCCTTGCTCAAATAAAGAGCAGACTTAGTGCTGAACTTTTAGACTGAGGTTTTCGCGACGCATTGGTTCTACGGACCTTTCAATGGCCTAGAGGAACTCCCCTACATCTGGTGACCGTGACTCGGAAGTCACCGCATCTGGTACCGAGACAGCGTATGAGACTACAGCTTGCCGTTTCTGCGTGGACGTGCAAGGCAACGGAAAACACACCGAAGCAAACCGTAAGTCCGGGCAATCCAGAAATCCCTCCAAATACACCCGTTCCAATTTTGACCACCGATAGTACTGTCATAAAACTGCATAGTCAAATGTTCGCTGTGTACTAAATACTGTACGTATGAATTATTTTGTGAACTAGGAAACATAATAGGCATTGCGTGTAAGGAAAATATACGACCTTCAATATACCAGGAGGTGCTGAGTTGATATCAAAAGTAACGATAAAAGTTATATTTTATTACTAAACGTTTCGGCCAGGGCATCGTAGAGGTAAAAAGTTCTTCAAAAAGAAAAAGCCGGAAAAAGCGCAAAAGCGCAACCCCTCGCACACCCACAAAACCCAAACCAGAACAAACTATGTCAAAAACCCCTGAGGAAGCCCGAGCCGATGGTCCATATACAAATTAATACATAAACCATTATTTTTTCAATATAACGCGTAGTACATACTATATATCAGTTTGTTTATGTAATTTGATTTGATATACCAAGACGTCGTTTGCGTGTTTACTTGCGGCCGTAGATTACGTATATGTAGAGATTCGAGGACGTTCAGATCAGCGTTGTCCCTGGCTGTTGCTAGAAATTCTCTTGAAGTTTGTGTTAGTGTCGCTGTGTTCCATGTTAGAATGTTTGTCCATCATGTGTTGGCCTAAAAGTGTGTATGCTCTGCGACGTCTGGCATCTCCCAAGTGCTTATTGTACCTATCCCTGATCCTACGTTTGGTTTCACCGACATAAAATGTTCCAAGACAGCGATTGCACGTTATTTTGTAAACTACGTTTTTCCGTGTGCACCTTTGAGCCCGTTGATACAGGTGTGGCACGTTCTCCTACCAGCAGGGCATGGCGGAATTTCCAGGGCTGAGTGGACCAGGTAAGATTTCAGCGTAGGTCCGCTAGTCCAGGCTACCCTAACATGGCTTAGATGAGACGAACGGATGGCTGCGTTTACCTGTCGCCATAGTTGGTCATCGACAAAAGGAAGTTTAATGCAAACATTTTTGGGATTGCTACCCGCTCGATCCTGACGTTGCCCACCTATCCTACTACTGTTGTGAGGGTGAACAGCGCGAGCGGCGGCGTGTACCCGATGTGCGCGGTATTCATTTTCCAGGAAAAGAGTCGTCATCTTCGCAAGGCTCCGCTCGCGTGAAATAGTATGCGAAATGGCCGAAACGTTGAGTAATAAAATATAACCTTTATCGTTACTTTTGATATCAACTCAGCACCTCCTGATATATTGAAGGTCGTATATATTCTTTACACGTAATGTCTAAAACCCAGGGGCATCTAAGAGCAATTCATCGTTGTATTAAACAATGTTATAACAGTGGCGACCTCACGGAAGGAATGGCCCAATGTGCAATTTTGCATCAAAAGCTAGGACGTGTCGAAGAACGGATCATCTTCCTCATCAACTGCAGACAGGAAAGGCTCTACCCCAGATTCATAGTCTCCAAGGTTTCAATTCATCACAGATCCAGCAGCCACCGGGTCCGTAAAGAAGTTAGCAAACGTCAAGCTATCATGCTACGAGAAGAGATGTCTGATGCTTACAGACATCGGGCCTATATGAGAAGAAGTCTGCGCCGTTTTGGGCGGTTTTTGTCCCGCAGCTGTCCAGATTGGTGCTGGTTGTTAGAGCAGTGCCACTCACTCCTTCGTCATGAAAGAAGCGCTTGAAGACAAAAGTTAGTCAAGACATTTGAATTGCTTCAGAAGCATAGTCTAGTAGACAGCAGCGGCTCAGGCCGTGGTCTTGCACCACCCGCGGGACCCTGTCAAGCACTTGTCTCCCGGGAAGTACTCTCCTGCAGGTACCGTGTCCAAGTCACTTGCCTGGAAATGCCCAGAGGATTGAGTCTTCTGTTTGTTCAAGTATTCCAGCAACGGAAGACAAAGTCTCCAGTTTGACGACTCGGCCCAATTAGAGCCCTAGGGACTCCACCTCACTACCCCTAGAAACCCGTCATGTCTTGCCTGAGGAATCAGAGGAGGACAAATACTGCGGCCCAGTGGAAACAGTTGTTTGTAAGGATGCTGGTGCGTCACCACGTGGTGTTGTAAATTTTCGCTGCTGTGCGGACAGGGTCTGGTGCGCATCGTTGTTTAGTGTGTTCGTACCCAGCGTTGTGACTGTTTGGAAATTTGTGTGGGCTTTGGCTATGCGTGGGTGGTTTCTGTGTTTGACGATCTCCAGCGTTGTTTCTGGAGTCAGAAACTGCAGCGTGAGGCCAGCAGCTGACTGCAGAGCACCACAGGAAGACGAACTTCGCCTAGGCACACATGCATCGTACCAAACACCTACTCCACTCCCGGATTAAAATAATTTACTCAACCACTGGGCTACTAGTGGAGAGAGCTCGGGTAGTTGCACTACTTCTGGCACCCACGGTATGGTCATCAATGGCGATGGCACTGAACAATATCGCACAAATTGCACGTCTAATTTAACACGCGCATTGGAGGGGGAAATCCGCTGACTCCTCTGGTTTTTCGTACATAACTGAAGATTTAACCGGTCGATATACGCGATTTTCTGCGTACCTGTTTAGAAATGACCGACGCGTCGTTTAACACGCGCACTGGAGGGGGGGGCAAAATCCGGCCACCCCTAGGGTATTTCGTACATAACTGGAGATTTTATCGGTCGATATACGCGATTTTCTCCGTATCTGCTTAGAATTGACCAGCGCATCGTTTAAAATTTTTTCAAGTTAGGGACCGTTAAAGTAAAAAAAATTCCTAGCGCCAGACCACAAAAATCGGCGCTGATGCGCTTCCCGTATATTCGCAATGTGGAAGTGTTATTGGCAACACTAGCGACTTGTTTGATGTATATTGATATGCCATACAGTTTCAATGTCATGTTAGGTCACCGAGGTCAAGTCAGGTCAAGTCCACGACAGGTTAATGAACCAAACTTGATCAACTGGAATGTTGTCATAAATGCACTACTGTTTGTCATTTTCACTGTTTGTCATTGCGTTCCCATACTTTATTCATGTGCTTCACTCCTTTCTTCGCGAAACCGATTGCGCCGAGCTACCCGACGGAGCAGTTCGGCGGGCGGCCCGGTTCCGGTAACTGGAGCAGGTAACCAACCGGATAAAGTGTTGCTATATAGGTGACCTGAGGTCAAATGTCGTGTCTAGCATCTGTATTGCATCATTAGTAATGTCCAAAACATCATTGATGTCCATTTTAGAGCATTTAAACACAATCACAGCGATCCATAACAATGACAAGCCAAGCCACACAAAAGAGGAAGATTTTGACTAAGGTGACCTCATTGGACCTTGAAGATATTGACCTAAGGTCATGAAATTAGCACACAATAGAGTTCACTACCGTACCCATCCAACCTACGAATTTAGTTCGTCCAGCTTTAATAGGAGCCGAGATCTTAGGGGAGGCGAAATCCGTCCCCCACCCCTCCAATCCGCGTAATTTTCAGAAGCCCTCCAGGGTGCGTGTGAAATAAGTTACCTTTAGACTCAGATATCTTGGGATTGCTTGACAAAGGCCCAAATTTTGCATTAGCTCAGAAAGTGGATCGTAGCTGCTTGGAAAAGGCAGAATCAGGCGTAGGAAGGGCGATCTATGGTTTGCGGTGGAGGCAGGTGAGGGAGACAAAACAGCAAACTGTACCTCATTTACCGCAGGTAGGCTTATCACAAAGCACCTCTAGCACAGGTTATTTAATTAGCACAGGTTATTTACAGCTTCGCCCCATGTTCCCCGACACTCCTGCATACCAACCACTGAAAGCCACAACTCAAATAGAATCTGAGTTGAAAGATTTAAACACAAAAGTGCTAAAAGCATATAAATATCACAACAAAGCATCGAACAAAATATCGGACAATTATGCGAAACAGAGGGAAGTACTTCGGGAAATGAAAAACAACGATAATGTAATAGTAAAGCCGTCCGATAAATGGAAAGGATTCGTCGTGCTGAACAAAACGGATTACATTGAAATGGCCAGGAAAATAACGGACGATTATCAGAGCATTCTTTCCCATCCAAACCCCACTAAACGTCTCGAAATCGAAACATTGTACTATCCTCAAAGAAGCTTTATCAGGTAAGTTACATAAAGACACAGTGTTATCTCTCCTCCCTCATTCCAGCCGCACAGCGGAATTACATGGGCTCACCAGAAGCCACAAACTAAGGATTCCACTGCTCCCTATAGTGTCGACGAGTGGTAACCCCCTAGACAAGTCATCTTGGTTCTTGAGTAAGATTTTCGTCCAGATACTAGCGTTGGTTCCCGCCCATCTGACAAACTCTGAGTCGTACCTGCAGAGGGTGAAAGAAACGTTTCCTACCAAACTTCCGGAAGGCAGTGTTGTTTTCACCATGGACGTGAACAATTTATATGGCAGCATTCCGATAAAGGAGGGAATAGATGCTGTGATTCGTCTAATCGAGGACAATCTGGATGATATTTGTCGTTTCGGTATTGGTGTACAGGACTGTGTGAAAATACTACCACATATTTTCAGCAATAACCTCATACGTTTCGGTAGCTCCATATACAAGCCGACAAAACGGGTGGCTATGGGCAACCGATGGGCACCTCCTTTAGCGATTGCGTTGATGCACCGCCTTGAGTCAATCTTCTTAGCTTCGTATGATTTGAATCCAGCTCTCTACATTAGGTATATAGACGATATTTTTGTTGTTTGGACACACGGCTTGGCCTCTCCGCTCGACGTCTTTGGAGAAATTAACCAACAACATTCCAGTATCAAGTTTGCCTTAGAACACACTGGTCATAGCAGTTCGATTCATTTCCTTGATACGTTGTTTGTAGTTCAGATTGATGGAAGCTACAACACCGAGCTGTACTTTAAACCAATGGCAGCCCCCATCAACTTGCATTATGATTCGGTCCACCCGATGGCCACAAAAAAGGCCACACCAAATGAGCAGCGTACATAGAGGGGAGCGGACAAGTGCGCTGTTAGGAGTGGACGGCACGGGTGAACATGTACAGCCAAAACATTAAGTAAAGATTGAAGGTGAATACAAAATCGGAAACGAAAGGCGTGGAATATAATACAGAACACAAATATATAAGATGTTTACGCGTATACAATATGCTGATAATATTATAGACTGCGCAACATACAACCAAAAAGAAACAAGCGTATCCGGGGGCAGGTTAAATAACAGAATCAATTACCGATCTGGAACTGTGTAGGGACATTCAAAAACAAGAAGACGAGCCAATGGACGTTGATATTACTCAAACTGGATATGACAGAATTGACCAACTAGAATAGCTGGTGGTATCCTTAGGCGAAACGGTATCAAAACTAGCAGCACAAAAATTAGACACACCAAAACCACAAACCCAACCACAGCCTGGACCCCGAGTATTCCACTCATCCTACCCACAGTATCCGCGACCACCACGACCTTATGGCTCAGGACCCAATCATGGACCTCCTCAGCCGCGCCCTCCTGCGGGCCCTAGAGTTTGGAAGCCACAGCCTCCAAATCCGTCCCTTCAGTGGACTGCCGATGGTAGACCCATCTGCATAAGATGTACAAAAATCGGTCACATGGGTCGTCAGTGCCGTTCCTGCCCAAATCCCCCAAGACAGGCGGGAAACTAAAAAGCTCCATTGTGAAAGCCCACCACGATGGAGCTGAAAATACCCGAAAACAGGGACCACAGAGGAAGGAAATGAAAAATATCTCGGAAAAGGGACCCCGAGAAACGTAAGCAGAAACAGGAACGAGTTCACCAAATTTGCATTAAACCTAATATCCCCATGTGCTGGCTCAAAATATGTAACCAGAGAGCATACACACTTGTGGACACAGGAGCGGATATTTCCTTCGTTTCAAAAGAGTCCTGTCACAAATTTTGCAGAAGATGAGACCCTCAGACTTTCTGGAGGCCAAAAAGATTGCATTCCACTAATTTCAGCAGCGGTCATCGCTTGAAAAACATCGATGTAGGAAGATTCAGAGTCGAAATGAGTAAGGTCAGAAAACCATTCACCTTTCAAATAGTAGAAAACCTGACGCAACAGTGCATGCTGGGAAATGATTTCTTAACCGAGTTTGGAGCAAAATTAGAGTTCGAAGAAAAAGCCTGAAGTATTAAAAGAAATATGATCCCTCTAAGGCCACAGCGAACGACCAGTGGGCAGGCGAGCTCAATAGTCAGACTCAAAGGAGGCATACATATCCCGGCCAACACGGTCGTGAAGTGTCCGGCAGCTGTGAACAGAGTACAATTAGTAGAACAAACTTGCTTTGTGCGGTCACTGGACGACACGCCACTAATTTCCGAGGAGCCATGCTTGTTTATAGCCGAAGTGGTGGCTAAACCAGATCGCCATAAGCGCCTACCAGTGCGAATAATAAATACCACTACCAGAAATTTTACGCTGTATCCCGACCAAGTGATAGCAATCGCTGAAAAAATAAACGACTCTGATCTAGAAAATCTGATCGACATGACTCAAGACATTTACTTGACCTCGTGAACCACACCCTCTGACCCGATTGAGTAAGCCCAGCTGTCTCACCTGACTGGCGCTGACAAACACAAACTCGAACAGCTGCGAAGTGCCAACGCTGACCTATTTGCTAAGACCGACGACGACCTTGGTACGACTGACGTTATACTCATGGACATAGAGACTGTTGACCACCCCCTATTCGTCAAGCTCCTTACAAAACTCCATTATCTAGCGAAAATACGTAGAGGACCAAATTAAAGTAAAGATGGAAGCCGGAATCTTCGAGGAGTCAGACAGACCGTGGGCCGCACCCATAGTCATTGTACGTAAGAAAGATGGTAGTACCGTTTCGCAGTCGATTACAGAAAACTAAATAAAGTAACTAAGAAAAACAGTTAACCACTTCCACTAATAGAAGACATCCTTGCTTCCCTCGGTGGAGCGAACTTATTTTCATCGTTAGATTTAAAATCGGTATTTTGGCAAATCCCAATGTCGGAAGAGAGCATACCAAAAGCCGCATTTACGTGTTTTTTAGTCCTGTGGAATTTTAGAAAAATGTCATTTTGAATTTGCAATTCGCCTTCGAAATTTTTGGACTTAATGAATACTCAACCTTGAAAATAACCCTGAGACAGACATGCTGTCTAGCCTGCTCAATCTCGACAATCCGCTCTCGCAATATAGCCTTCAGCTACAGACCGCCCGATACCTCCAATATCATGCCACCCTAGGTCACTCGGCATTTTTCATCCCGGCAGTAATCATGATTGCCGCGACATGCATTATCGTGTGCTGTGTTATGAAACACCCATCCCCACTCAACCCCTACCGCCCGGTGAAGATGTCTTCGTGATCCGCTCTGGCATGGGGCCAGAGGTCACGAGAGCCGACAACCCGGCATGAACTGACGAACGCGTCAGATTGCCACAGGACGTCGACCGAGCAGCACCCATGGTGCACGAGATCTCTCCCGTTCTACGGAGGCGAGGCGCCCGCGACAAGGAGTACCTCGTCGAGTGGACGGGGTTTCCCCCGTCCGAAGCAACGTCGGAGGAGCTCGGCCTTCTCCCGCTCGAACTCTACCGACGAATGAAGACGTTGCGGACACCGTTGCCGTTCGCCCGTTACGGGCCTTAACACTCGCACGTCCGGCGGGGAGCAGATATTTCCCCCCCCACAAGATCTCGAGAACTATGCTAGGTAGCGACAAACCGAAAACGGCCTTTGATAGCTGGTGACAAGCTCTATCGAAAGTATTTCGGTCATTTTCTCACTCAGGTCAATATTTAGGTCACCGGGTCATCATATGTCAAATTCGACCAGATCGGGTGGGACCCTCAGATATTGGCACATATCTCAGGACCTGTAACAGATAGAAACAAACTGCAAATGCTATTCGACAGCCCTTGAAATGTGCTATCGACATACGCTGTGTAATGTAAGGTCAGGTCAACAGATGGGTCACCGAAACAATGACCTCAGGTCAAGGTCATGTGGTAGAGTAGGGAGGTCATGTAATATATCAATCGACACGTTTTGGCGATACAAGCACAATGACCCTAATTTCAGCCTTCTAGCTCAATGCATTGCGATAT
Organism: Ashinkailepas kermadecensis; assembly: GCA_034440615.1. Lineage (NCBI taxonomy): Eukaryota > Metazoa > Arthropoda > Thecostraca > Neolepadidae > Ashinkailepas > Ashinkailepas kermadecensis. The sequence goes on along the minus strand of JAOTOM010001959.1, from coordinate 3,640 downwards.
AATGCGCAGACATGTGCTAATGACACCGGCGACAAACGCGACGAATGCTGACACCAATGTTATGGGTTATGTTGGCGATCGGAGCCGACAGCGATGACCCTGCATCCGGACTAGATAGGATAGGAATGCCATTGTCAACTGCAGGCAAGAAATGCTTATCAATGTTATGGGTTATGCTGGTACCCTAGCCGACGGCGGATGACCAAACTGCGACCCTGAATCCGGAGTACATAAGGCCGACATTCCAGATTACGCCACCCGTCTGAATCTATGGCTATCGTCGTGGGGGGATCCACCAGACCGGGAGTGGATAGTGGCCGGCCATTATATATATAGTCGGAAGTGACGGAGAACGAAAGCTAGAGGAGATCAGAGTGCTCTCGCACGCTAGACTGTTGTCTGTCGTGCTGGCAGTTGCGTCTAAACTAACTGCCAGTACTTATAAACTTTCGGCTATACGGTTGCCTTGTATCCGAACGTATGCACGAGTTGTTCGAGTAATCACGTCCGCTTCGCCTTGCTCAAATATGAAGCAAATTTGGTGCTGAACTTTGAGACTGAGGTTTTCACGACGCGTTGGTTCTACGGACTTTTCACTGGCCTAGATGAACTTCCCTACACTACTCTGATTGGCGCCATTTTGAATATTTTGGAACGTCACCCTTTTGACCCGCTCCGTTTAATTGATCTGTGACGACCTGAACATTAAATGTTTACAACATATCCAACACAGATGCATAATCGGGTACTAAATTTGTTGTGTATTTGCGTCTATTCATTCGTTCGCTATCACGTAGCAACCTTACGGCATTATCTTAAAAGCCCACGCCCCTTATCATACCACTTATGCTACTGATCGGTGACCAGGACGAGATCAGAAGCGCTCAGGAGAGAAAGCTTTGTTGCGCCAAGGTATTTATAGACATTTCTCATTATGGCAGGAAGGCGCACTTGTATGTGCTCTGCACATCCGCGGCTTTTCGGTTCTCTGTGATGCGCCTAGACTTGCTCGTACCCAGCTTAACACGCGCACTGGAGGGTGGGGGGAGTGGGGCCGAAATCCGACCACCCCTCCGGTTTTTCGTACATAACTGCAGGTTTTACCGGTCAATATTCGCAATTTTCTGCGTACCTGCTTAAAAATGACCGGCGCCTCATTTAAAGGACGAAAAATTGAAATCGGACGAAATCGTTTTCTTCTTCAAGTTAGAGGAAAAAAATCCCAGTGCCAAACCACAAAAATCGGCGCTGATGCGCTTCCTGTATATTCGCAAAAGAGAAGTGTTCTTGGCAACACTAGCGACTTGTTTGATGTATATTGATATGCTATATAGTTTCAAGGTCATGTTAGGTCATCGAGGTCAAGTCAGGTCAAGTTCATGACAGGTTAATGGAACCAAACTTGATCAACTGGAATGTTGTCATAAATGCACTACTGTTTGTCATTTCTACTGTTTGTCATTGCGTTTCCATACTTTATTGATGTACTTCACTCCTTTCTTCGCGAAGCCGATTGCGCCGAGTTGCCCGTCGGAGCAGTCGGCGGGCGGCCCGGTTACGGTAACTGGAACAGGTAACTGACCTGATGAAGTGCTGCTATATACCTGATCTGCGGTCAAATGTCGGGTCTAGCATCTGTATTGCATCATTAGTAATGTCCAAAACATCATTGATGCCCATTTTGGAGCATTAAAATGCAATCACAGCGATCCATAACAATGACAAGCCAAGCGACGCAAAACAGAACATTTTGACAAATATGACCTCATTTGACCTTGAAGATATTGACCTAAGGTCATGAAATGTGCACATAATAGAGTTCCCTACCGTACCCATCCATCATACGAATTTCGTTCATCCAGCTTTAATAGGAGCCGAGATCTTAGGGGGGGGGCGGAATCCGCCCCCCCCCCCCCTTCCAGTGATTGTAATTTTCAGAGGCCCTCCAGGGCGCGTGTTAATATCCAAACTGGATCATATTCCCTTTTGTGTAAGTGCGCATTCCGCTCCCTCTCTTCTCTGATTTTTCGCCCGCACTTCCCTAAACCTGCTTGACAGTAGCGTGAAACCCGCCGACGTTTACTAACTTGTTTTGCCTGGGCCTCGTCTTATACATTTACATTCTTACAACACGCATATCAGAGTCGGCTCCAGAGGCGAACACTTGGAGGTACCTCCGGTAGCTTTATACTTAAGCGTAAGTATAGCACATACATCTGAATATTGTCATTGAGTTTCCGTTAAGGTTGCCATGACTAATAATTCAGCTGTTAATACTTCCTTGCTAAATACGAAAATACTCATTTTGGGCCTAATCATGTTAGTGACATATCCAGACGGGGAAAATGGCCAGCATGTGACTGGCCTTCTCAAAGAGGCATGCAGTAGGTTGGCATCGGGAACTTGGGGGGTGGGGTAAGAATGAACGTTAATAATGCATTGCAAGCAGTGGCAGCGCCAAGAGACATTTCCAATGCCGGGTCCAGAACGCGAGATATATATTTAGGATATGACCTATTCAAACCACAGCAAGTCATGCGACGACGGAGTGACACTTTGTCAATGGTGGATCAAGGGTGGAGAAGAGTGAAGTTAGGACAAGCGATGCTTAATAAATCGCACTCAGTCGCGGATCCAGGAGTTTTTCCCAATGACCAGTGATCGCATTAGCCTTCCAACTCCGGCCTCTATATGTCTATATCTAGATATATCTTATCTATATATATATATATATATATATATATATATATATATATATACATATATATATATATATATATATATATATATATATATATATATATATTTCTATATATATACATATATATTTATATATATATATATATATATATATATATATGTATCATTATATATATCTATAGATATATATATATATATATATATATATATATATATATATATATATATATATATATATAAATATATTTATATGTATATATATATATATATATATATATATATATATATATATATATATATATATATATATATATATATATATGTGTATGTATGCATGTATGCATTCTGTGACGAAGACCACTGTACGCCAATGCTTACATTGTCGTAGTTGTTACATGGTGTTGGAAAATGAGGTAAGTCTGTTTCAACATATCAATAACCATTTCAACCCACTTCTAGATGTATACAGATGGGAAGTGTTTGAAGTCCGTTCCAAGTCAAGTTGGATTGTAAATAAAATAATTGAGCGGTTAGACGAGTTCTGCAGATTCTTCACAGGTTACACCCACGCAGAGGTGGAAATGTCTCCATGCTGTCACCTTCCTAATATCAGACACAAACCGGTTGTGACATATTAACGGCTAGCAGCGAGACTATTAGTCCAGGGTGAAAGTGTAGATTGTCTCTTCAATAGGTCCTAAAATGGTTGAATCAGGAATGCTTTATTCTCTATTTAATCGTCAATCTGGTATCCAGTGAGGTATGTTTCCACATTCATCGTATAATGTACGACAATAGGGCAATGTGACCTGCTCAGTACGCACTACATCCATACAGGTTGCACAAAACCCTGATGTCGTGATCAGCATTGGGGGACAGTCCCAGGCACGGAAGCAAAAATATGTCATGATTCCATGCCTTACAAACTTGGATTAGTCAC
>JAOTOM010001958.1:0-85654 GCA_034440615.1 Ashinkailepas kermadecensis | reverse complement strand
GACAGGCACGTCAGCTCGTGCTGTTGATCAGGTATGTCAGCCTGTGGCGCTGGTCATGTGCGTCAGCCTGTGGTGCTGTACAGGTACGTCAGCCGGTGGTGTTGCACAGACACGTCAGCCTGTGGTGTTAGACATGTACCTGTAGTGTTGCACAGGTACGTCGGCCTGTGGTCCTGCACAGGTACGTCAGCCTGTGGCGCTACACAGGCGCGTCAGCCGTCGGTGTTGGAAAGGCATGCCAGCTTGTGGTGTTAAATAGGTACGTCAGCCTGTAGTGCTGGACAGGTGCATCAGCCGTCGGTGTTGGACGGGTACATCAGAGTTTGTGGTGTTAGACAGGTACATCAGAGCTTCTGGTGTTGGATATAAATTTCAGTGAATGGGATGACTTTGGAATCTGGCGAGGCAGCTGATTTTAACGGTTTCCTGTTATGTGAGACAACACATAACTATATTGATGCCGCTGAAAATACTACAACCGTCAAGTAGGTGAGGAACTTTTTCAACAGTGTATCATGCATTTCACAGATTTATTGATTTATTGATATATTTTCGAGATTCTTTCGTGCGCCACTTGTTAAAAGTAAATCGTAGTACTGAAAATTGAAAGGCAGTCGAAATTGTGCTCGACTTATAATTACCGAATATAACACCACATGTCGATTTTTAGTTTTTGAAATCTCTCATCATTTACATGATGACCTGCTGATATTTGAGCTGTCAGTCGTTTACCGGAAAGGTCCTCACTCTTCTAACGCACACCCGTATGTAGTATTCCTACTCTTCTAACTCACACCCGTCAGTAGTGTTCTCACTCTTCTCTCTCACGCCCGTCAGTAGTGTTCTCACTCTTCTAACTCACGCCCGTCAGTAGTGTTCTCACTCTTCTCTCTCACGCCCGTCAGTAGTGTTCTCATTCTTCTAGCTCACACCCGTCAGTAGGGTTTTCACCCTTGTAACGCACACCCATCTGTAGTGTTCTCACTTCTAACGCACACCCGTCGGTGCGTGCAGGCAGAACTCGGGTACATCTGAGATCGTCAACCACAAGGACCGGGTCGAGATGAAGCTGGACGTGCAGCACTTCACTCCGGATGATCTGAAAGTCAGTACCGTGATAGCAGCGATGCATTGTACATTTGCTCATGCATATAAAGTCATTCAGAGACGACGCACTTTGTTCATCTGGTGTTAGACAGCCGCGGCGGTGATCGGTGGCCGCTTCGATGGAGCTCCTGTCCGTTTGTATGTCCATAAGAATGACAACTATACAATAAATAATTAAGCAAGATAGGATGCCGGTATACCGGCAATGGCGCTCTCCATATAGAGGGCGCCATTGGGGGGCCGCTGGACGAGTGAGGGCAAGGGACGGGCTTTGCAACTTCCGTGCCGCAGACGCAGTATTGGGCATCGCACTGGGCGACGAGGAGCTGCGCTATCTCGGCAGCCGGTGACGGTATGTACCTTACTGCGGCCAGTTGGCAGCCGGTGACGGCATGTACCTTACTGCGGCCATTTGGCAGCCGGTGACGGCATGTACCTTACTGCGGCCATTTGGCAGCCGGTGGTGGTATGTACCTTACTGCGGCCATTTGACAGCCGGTGACGGCATGTACCTTACTGCGGCCATTTGACAGCCGGTGATGGTATGTACCTTACTGCGGCCATTTGACAGCCGGTGATGGTATGTACCTTACTGCGGCCATTTGACAGCCGGTGATGGTATGTACCTTACTGCGGCCAGTTGGCAGCCGGTGATGGCATGCATTTTACTGCGACAAATTGGCAGCCGATGATGGCATGTGCCATCAGAGGTGAAAAAAGTGTCCAGCCTGTCACCTACAGAATATCGAACACCACTAGGCTGTCATAAGTTGATGGCTTACAGTAAGACCCGCGCGCATGTGTGCGAGCGCGAAATATCGACGATGATGCTGAAATAGAACAAATAAGAATGCTTTAGTCTAACAACAGGTTAGGCTAGCTTTTATTGTGAAAATTGCTCATTTTATTTCAGACAAAAATAGGATTTTTTTTCTTTGAGAAAAAGTATGGCCAGGTTGGGTTTCTTAACATGTTTTATTACTGAACACATAAATTGTGCATATATTGAAGAAACAAGTTGAAAGGAGGTGGGGTGAAACAGGCTAGGCTATTTAAGGTATTCAAAATATAATTTATTTAAGGTATTCCGAGAACCAGACCCAATCGTGAAAAACGCTAAAAAAACGTCGCTTCTGCTTTCCACACCGCCCTCGCGTGGCACGTGACTCGGAAACGGTTGTCACGGCGATTTTGACAATTGTCATGGCAACACTGAGGTGTTGGTTTGGTGTCGATCGGTCCATTGGTTGTCGAGATATGGCGGTCTGAATGGGGCCGATGGGGAGCGCTAAAATTGGTGATTTTCAGAACGAAAAATATCAGTTTTACATGCTATTCATATAGGCGGCCGGTGATTCACCGGACACCCGTTCTCTCAGGACCCCCGTGACGCGCACGCGCAGCACGTTGACCCGACCGCAACGAAATTGTGCCCGACAGATAGCCAACATTTGGGGCTTCCACGTGATGTCTGCCATATCTCGTTACATGTGATGTGAGCCGTGCCACGCGCCATAAACTGCGCCGGAAAACGAAACTGTTGCGTCGGGTTCAATCTCTGGACGGGGACGGGACAGTTCGTAGGTGGTTTCGTAGGGTTTACCACGGCAATGTTAAAACCTATGGACTTTACCTCGAGTGGTAGCGTTTTTCAGCCCCTCTCCCCTGTCCCCTCGATCATGGCTACTAAATTGCTTCGGTACGCTTCTTATACATGTACTGAAACAAGATGAGTGCGTCTGGATTGTTAGGAAAAGCAAATTGACTGGATATGTTAAGAAGCAAAACGGCCTGATGATAAGTATAATCCATACTCAATGATAATACGGTACCGTAAGTTGTCACCATAACTGGAGATATTTTTCAAATATCTGTAACCCACGCTCGTGGCCGAGTAACAGGTTTTTTTACCTCTGTGTGCCATACTGCGGCAGTTGGCAGCCGGTGATGGCATGCACCTTACTGCGGCCAATTGGCAGCCGGTGATGGCATGTACCTTACTGCGGCCAGTTGGCAGTCGGTGATGGCATGTACCTTATTGCGGCCAGTTGGCAGCCGGTGATGGCATGCACCTAACTGCGGCCAGTTGGCAGCCGGTGATGGCACGTACTTTACTGCGGCCAATTGTCGCCAAGGTGCACAAGTTCGACATTTTCACCAAAAAATTGCGCCTAGTGCATTTAACTTCTTCATACCTGCACGATATTTGGTAGATAGAGGACAAAGGACAGAGTGAAATTACTGCGGAAATAGCGCTTTCAATTCCGGCATATGTGCACTAAAAAAACAACTCACTTGGACTCAAAATGACTGCAATCTTGCCGAAATCAGGCTCATCAGGCTCATACAATCTGCCAAACATGATATGCGTGTCTCAAACTGAAATCCACTATGCCAGTTGTCGAGCTGGTATAGATATGTACCACTCTGTGTCACTTCACGGTCGGTTTGGTCAGCGCGGCACCCTCCTTTCAGCGCGGCACCCTCCTTCAGGCTGACACCAGCCACACAATCACCCGACCTCAGTGCAAATCGCATTCATGATGACATGGCAACGTGACCGGCGGCTGGCTGACTGGCTCTCAGCTGGTACCGGTTAGACCACGATCGATGAAGTTCCGCCCTGTAACTTTTTCTTAGAACAAAACAAAGCGCCTATTTTACAGACTGTTTTTACTGATAGCTACTAAAACATTACATTTTAAGATGAACCACAAGTTTGAGTGAAAGAAATATAACCTAAAGTATAACGATATCGGAAGTATAACGATAAAGTATAACGACCAACATAATAATTAAAGCTTCAAAAATGTGACAATCGGGCCTGATGCGGCCGGGTCAGTCAGATGAACTTCTGTCGTGCCTACATGGGAATAGACTTCCGCCTGCCCCGCTCTCGCTAAAAGTACGCTTTCATATGAAACCAGCAAGCACATATTTCATTATTTTCAGCAAACACACCTAGACTAGAATCAGTATCGATAACCTGAAGCCTTGTATGACTTATTGTAAACATGACTATGTTCTGCCTCAATCTTGTGCAATATTTTATCGAGTATCTGGCCCAGACTCCTCCCCTTACACATACGCTCGAAGTTCGTGCCGCTGATAATGTCGTTCCCCCATCCAAGTGGTGCAGCGGTAATTCTACGTTTTACTCTCCCCTGTCCTCCCCTACGCTTTGCTCTCCCCTCCCCACTCCCCAAGCCGACACCAGCTTCCTGTACCTCAAGTGGAGGTCAGTGGTTGCGCCCCACCGCCTGTCCAGACCATGCTACTGTTCCTCACCATGCTCCGTAATTTTTCGGCTAAGACCAGCGCCATTACTCTGTCTGAACTGCACCAGAGGACCATTGCTCCTCCTTCCTCAGCTGAAGATCAGGAGTGTTCCAGTCTATGTCTCTGTCTTTGTCTCTGTTTCTGTTTCTGTTTCTGTTTCTGTTTCTGTTTCTGTTTCTGTTTCTGTTTCTGTTTCTGTTTCTGTTTCTGTTTCTGTTTCTGTTTCTGTTTCTGTTTCTGTTTCTGTTTCTGTTTCTGTTTCTGTATCTGTCTCTGTCTCTGTCTCTGTCTCTGTCTCTGTCTCTGTCTCTGTCTCTGTCTCTGTCTCTGTCTCTCTCACTGTCTCTGTTTCTGTTCCAGCTATAGCATTGAGGAACCATTCAGTGTCGTACAGTGGGGCGAACCGCTTCACGGATAATACTGAGCGATTCACAGATAGTACTGAGCGATTTACAGATAGTACTGAACAAGTCGCACCGCAACACCTCCAAGTAAATACACATGGCATTGTTGTCAATGCATGTCTCTGATTTACGCCAGCTGACCCTAGCTCTTGTGTATCGTGTGAAGATGAGGGATCTCCGCTCCCGCTCACCACGTCTTCGCTCCCCAGGTGAAGATCAGCGACGGCAAGGTGATCGTCGAGGCCAAGCACGCTGAGAAGAGCGACGAGCACGGCTCAGTGTCTCGCCAGTTTACGCGCAAGTACGAGCTGCCCGAGGACGTGGACGAGGAGGCAGTCGTGTCGTACCTCAGCAAGGAGGGCGTGCTCACCATCACCGCACCGCGGAAGCTGCCCGAAGAGCCGCAGAAGCCGGAGAAGAGCGTGCCGCTCAAAGTGGAGAAGGATGATAAGAAGGCGGAGAAGAAATGAAGCGGTGGCGTGGGAGCAACAAGCAGGGATGAAGAACAGGCAGGAGAGAGAGAGAGAGAGAGAGAGAGAGAGAGAGAGAGAGAGAGAGAGAGAGAGAGAGAGAGAGAGAGAGAGAGAGAGAGAGAGAGAGAGAGAGAGAGAGAGAGAGAGAGAGAGAGAGAGAGAGAGAGAGAGAGAGAGAGAGAGAGAGAGAGAGAGAGAGAGAGAGAGAGAGAGAGAGAGAGAGAGAGAGAGAGAGAGAGAGAGAGAGAGAGAGAGAGAGAGAGAGAGAGGGGGAGAGAGAGAGAGAGGACAGACAAAGAGAGAGAGAGAGAGAGGGAGAGAGGCAAATACAGAGAAAGAGAGATGGAGAGAGGAGATGAATTGAAAAGGAAGCGAAGTAACAATGCATGGTGAGGAAGGATGAAGTGATCTGGGAAGATAAAAATAAAGAGAAGTGTACTACTATTGGGAATGCAAGCTAGAGGCAACACCATATGACATCGTCCACTACATGGTACTGATCAAGGCCTGATACACATTCGTCAGTCAGGTAATAATGTTGGTAGCTTTGTTGTAAATACATTTTTCTAAATCGCATAACTGTGTCAAACTCACCGTCACCTGGCCGTAAATGTGTGGCAAATATTCAGAAACGTGTGGGTACGACGAATTATTCCAAGTCTTCCGGCTTCGACACCGGATTCTGCTGCTACATCATTCCAAATAGTCCAGTTCCGACACCAGTTTCTGCTGCCACAATATCAGGCTTCTCGCGACTTACCTATAGTTTGCACATCCTGCAACATCTACTTTTGTCAAGTTCCATGATACCAATGTTATCTGGCTACCTTTCACTTGAGAAAAGCTGCTTAACATTGATAAGGTAAAGCAAAACCTGCCTCCTTATTGTGGCTATATTCTGACAACCATAGCATACAATTTGTAACGTTAAACTTTCCTGCTCCAAGCTCAGGCTAGCCATTGCGGAATCCCGGAATCTTGCGAAACTTTGTGCATCATGACACTCGTTCTCAATCTTGGATTTGCTATAAATCTACTCAGTTCATGCCAAATGTTCCAAAGTATCTGCTTTCATGATAAGCACTAGGTACTGGTCTAGGCACCCTGAAGTATCAATCACGGTAGGCACACCACTTTCCAATCATTTCTGGTAGCCCTGCCTCACATTACAACTGGAACACAGATCTAGTAATCTAGTGCATTCATGAATTGGCATTGGTGTTTATCTCCATAATTAGCGCCGCAACTACTGCAGTGACTACTTCCGGACCAATGCCGAAAATATTGAACGAATACACGATTGCTTTGGATCATTTCACGAAGCATTCGCCTGTTATGCCAGATAACGTCGTCAATCTATTGCGTCGGTTGGTAGCGGGTATACCCGGTAATTTTGCCATCGTGCGGGATTTGAACCAACGATCTTACGATCAAGCGTCGAATGAACTACCGAGTGAGTTGCCGCGACCCACTTACCTGAACCAGCGTCACAGCAACCTCCATAACTATTACCGTAACCGCTGCGCGATCGCTTCCAGCCGGCAGCTCGAATACCAATCAGATTGCCGTATTGCCACGGCCCTGCCGACCAACAGCGTACCTGAACGCCAGTGGGGCGTGAAGCGGCACAGTCTGCAAGATCCGCCGCACGCGTCTCGAATCCATTACCACCGGAGCCTGCAGTGTGTGTCGTGTGGCGGCCACACAGCCGTGCTGCCACACCGCGTGTGCCAGCGCCGACCCAGCCGGCGGCCGGCGCCAATGACCAGCAATGCTCGTGATTGCGACGACCGCGAGACGCCTGCGGGCCGGCGGCGGCCGCGCTCGCTCACGGCGCCCACTCGCGTCTTCCACCCGTTAGCGAACGGACGGCGACGCCAGCGAAGCGTGTAGCTGGCGCGAACAAAGAACAGTTAGCCGGCCGATGGGTCCACCGACAGGCCGCGCGGCCCGGCGACGCGACCTGGTGCCGACGCACCGCCATCGGGTCATCGGTGGCGCCCCGGGTCACCGGGCGGCCCGGCGCAGGTCAGTGGACCAGAACTGAGCGCGGCCGCCCTGCACGGCCGGTTCTGGTCCAGTACACCACGGTCGCGCGCCCAACGGTGCCGCCGCCGCCGCCGCCGCCGCCGCCAGTGGGCCGCTGGCGGGCGGCCGACCGGCCTGCGGTGCTAGCGCCCTGTGTCGCCGCGTCACCGACGCAGTCTCCGGCCCGTGGCGCAACCCCGACGAGGCCGTCGTGCGCCGGTGTTGGTGACCTGCGTGACCGGTGTCAGCTGTTGGTGACTGCGGGGCGGCTGTCGGAGTAACGGCCAGGTCAAGGTGCGTGACGCTTTACGTGAATGTGACTGCGGACTGGTGCTCAAATCGACGATGCTTAGGGTGATAAGGTTAGGGTGATATGTTCGGATTAGGGTGAGATGTTATGGATATGGTGAGATGACCGGGTTAGTGTGAGATGTTACGGTTAGGGTAAGGTGCTAAGGTTATGATCGTATGTTAAGGTTAGGGTGATATATTAGGATTATGATAATATATTAGGGTTAGTATGAGATGATTGGGTTGTGGTGAGATATTAGGGCTATGTGAGATGCTGGGGTTGGGGGTGACGGTGCTAGGGTTAGAGTGAGATTTCAGGGTTAGGGCGAGATTTCATGGTTTTGGTGAGATTTTGGGTGAGGATGAGATGCTCGAATTAGGGTGAGATATTAGGGTCAGAATAACGTGTTGGAGTGCACTTGTTCATACAAAGCCGATAGAACTATTCTGATATTTCATACAGATTCCAAGATCTATCCCTTCCAATCCGAACTGTGGTGAAACACACCCTTCGCTCATTTAGGGCTGTTATCTGTTGCTTTACGATACATGGTATGCGTTGCGCACACGTACGGCGCGAATACGTGGCATAGACCTTACGCAGAAACACATGCGCCTGTGCTTAAATGCTTCCACAACGCATTTTAAGATCGCAGTAATGACATTTTGCCATGCTTAGCGAATGGGGAGTAAGATGTGCTGAATCTCACCTGTGAGGCACACCCACGCCAAAAACAATATTTGCACGAGCCTGATGTAGCATAGCGATGCAAGCCTACCAGGGGATGCAGCTGTATAAACACGTCGCCACAAGCGCGGCTTTAGAAGGCGAACAAAATTACCGGTGAAGGGCACACACCTTAGTTCAGTGGTATTATTTGTTTGTAATTTTAATTACATGCATCTCGGAAAACTGATGGACTTTGAACAAACAAACATTCCATGACTATTTGATATCATTGCGGTGTGGCCATGAGGTGTCATTACCCCGTGTTGGCCTGGTCCCCCAATAATTTCAACCTTCAACATGGGGCCCTTGGGGGGCCCCCTCCCAATCAACGTTCAGCCCACCAATTCCTCAAGGTATTGCATCACCAATAATGTTCAGGAATCAACGCCTCTTATTGTGGCTCTTAAAATTACAATTTGAGGAAATTATAAGTTCCATTGAGCTGCACACACACATTGAGTTCTTCCACGACAATCCATGAATCTGCCACTGTATGTGAAAACCGACGCGCTACCCCCACCATGGGTCTGCCACTGTATGTGAGGACCGACGCGTTAGTTACCCATCCCCTCTTCATAGATCTACCGCTGTATGTGAAGACCGATGGGATCGTGCAACATTAACCCTGAGCAAGTGTTGTTGGGAAGCTCAAGGTGCACGAGAAGTAAATATGCTCACAGTATAATATATTAGTAAATGTTAACATCATGCGAATGCTAGCTTTAAAAACCTTTGTCGGTTTGTCCGTCCCTCTAATGAGCAGCATCTAGAGGCAAAACAAACTTCCCTGGTAAAGACCGAGGCCAAGTTTTGCTTACGTTGACGGATCTAACGCATAGGCTGATAAACATAGCCATTTAACGTAGCCTCAAGAAGGATACCCCCAAACTTCAGTGTTGTGATGATCCGGAAGATATCAATTTTATCTCCATGGAGGCCAATTCGTTGCCATCTTTATTGCTAACAGCTCTGATTGTTTTATTATCAACTGAAGTCACGACACCATACTTTCCTCATCTCATCATTGGCTGTCGTCACCCTTCGTCAAATTCTGGCCGATCGTCTCTCTCCAATTAACAATGATATATAATTTTACTATCAGATATGCAATTGGACATAAATTATCACATCAAAGTCAATAACGTCTCTTCCCCGTGCACAATACAACCATGGGGAAGTCGCCGTGGCGTGGCATCTTAGCGCGGTTCAGCGTGACATTGCCGCATCCCCGTTCGGAAGTTCACAGTCGAGTCCTGCTGGCATGACGAATCGGCTGCCGGTCATAAGGTATCGGTTCCCGGTCATAGGGTATCGGCCCCTGGTCAAAAAGTGCCGGCTCCCGGTCATAGGGATTCGGCTCCCGGTCACAAGTTATCGGCTCCCGGTCATGAGATACCGGCTCCCGGTCATAGGGTATCGACTCCCGGTCATGAGGTATCGGCTTCCGGTCGTCTGATCCCAGGCGGTGCCCGCCCCCGGTCGTCTGATCCCAGGCGGTGACCGCCCCCGGTCGTCTGATCCCACGCGGTGACCGCTCCCGGTCGTCTGATCCCACGCGGTGCCCGCTCTCGGTCGCTTGGCCACCCAAGATCCCGTCTCTCGCCCCCTGACCCAGTGTGTTCCCGTCTCCAAGCCACTCGATCCCATACGCTTCGGCCGTCTCCCGGCTGTTTCTCCCGATACGACAGTTTAGATAGCGCTTCTGCTGTCTGGCCGTGATGACATGGCACAGCTTCCAAAACCCTATCCAACACCGCCGCTCATATGACGCCCAGCTTTGAAATGACGTCCAAAGATAACATACCGTACACACATGTGAATCATATCAGACCGCAGTGTTGGTATGTATTTATACCTCGGCATCTGGCGGCTCAGCCGATCAGTCCGGCAGCCATAGCACAGCCAGCTTTGAAGACAGACTGAGGTCGTTGTGGACAACTCGGATGGCACACTGTCAAAACAGCCTTAATGGCATGCTGGCTGACGGTCACGTGGTGGTGGTCCTCGGACGGTCACGTGTTGGTGGTCCTCGGACGGTTACGTGCTGGTGGTCCTCGGACGGTCACGTACTGGTAGTCCTCGGGCGGTTACGTGCTGGTGGTCCTCAGACGATCACGTGCTGTTGGTCCTCGGACGGTCACGTGTTGGTGGTTCTCGGACGGTCACGTGATGGTGATCCTCGGGCGGTCACGTGCTGGTAGTCTTTGGGCCGTCGCGTGCTGGTGGTCCTCGGATGGCCATGTGCCGGTGGTCCTCGGACGGTCATATATTGGTGGTCCTCAGACGGTCACGTGCTGGTGGTCCTCAAACGGTCACGTTCTAAAGGCCCTCGGACGGTCGCGGACGGTCGCGTGCCGATCACGATCCAAGAGGGAGGGGCGAAGGGAAGACCACCCCCTCATATAGCCCAAAAGACTCACCCATGAAGATGCGGCGCACTTCTGGGATGATCGAGCTGACCCCTCCCCTCTTCAGATTTCTTCAGCCGGAGGCACCCGTCTGAGTAGGAAAGGCATCCTTCCAGCGACACTCGAGTGCACCCTATTGACCTCTTTGCTTAATCAGTAGCTCTTCTTCGAGAAAATTGCAGCCCTCAAAACTACTCCCTTCTTCTGAAAACTACTACTCCCTTCAAGACTACTCTTCTCTTCTGAAAGTATTTTCTCGCTCCAATGTCGTTATAGGGCGTCGGTAGCTCAGTAAGCTGGGCGTCTAGCAAGCCAGAGGTACGAGGTTCGATTCCCCGCGGCGCACGCCCTTCCTGCCAGGGTGAGAGGCAGGCGACGCCATTTGGCCTCAGCTGCTGAGTGCGTCATAAATCCACAACCGCCACCGCCACTGTCCAATGTTGTTAGTTATTTGAGTTTAAGGGCGCTTCGACCAAAGTGTGGTCATTTAGCGCCCATAACTTTTAGTTCAGCATTTCAGTTAGTTATGCGGACAGGTGCTACCGGGGTGAGTAGATGGCCCGAAAACTGATCGCTTTCAGAAAGCGGAATATGTTCCCAGAATGAACTACGTCTGAGTCATCAGCCAGGACATCACTATATGTGTTGAGCCGTGTATTATTTCCATAGAACAACCTTCGTTCTGTTGAGAACTGATCGCACGAGAAAAGTACATGACGTACGGTCAGGCTTCCTAAACAGCGGGGACACTGGGGTCTCTCACCGCCGCAGATAAGGTATTGGTGTGTAGCATGTGTGTGGCCGAGGCGGAGTCTGCACAGCGTCACCTCGTCACTTCTGGATCTGCGGTAGCACGATGGCCAGTCTCCAAGGTGTGGTTTTATCGCGTGAAGTTTATTGTTGGTCTGCGCGCTCCAACTACTCTGCCACTTGGTCTTCATAAACGAATATATTCCGGGGGAAGATGGTCTCTGGCTGGCAGTGGAAAAACACGCCTTTATGGTCTCTGAGCAGCCTATTTCGCTGCAGAATCGGCGCGTTCATTTCCCAATACACCCACATGGCTGGGGATCCAGCACAAATGAACAGTCTTCCCATCCTGATGTATGGCAGTCAAACGAGTCATAATATCAAGGAGTAATGGGTCAGATAGGTAGAATCTAGTCAGTGCCAAAAGGCTACTGAGGGAATCAGATAAGATGACATAATCAACATCTCGCGAGATCTCGATGTAGGAAAGCGCTTTGATGATTGCAACGAGCTCTGAACTGTACACCGAGGCATATCTAGGTAAAGTAAAACATCTGACAGAGGAACCGCACACAAACGCAGATCCTACTCCATGGTCACCCTTCGACCCATCTGTGAAAATGCGTGTGCATCCTTCAAACGTTTCCAGATGCTCCAAAGTTTTCATCCGAAGCAGCCCAGGTGAAACATTGCCCTTAGGCGTCGCTTGAAGAGTCAGATCAACTGCAGGAGACACCAGAATCCACGGGGATATCGATTGCTGCTCCATGCACGTCACTCTAGATACTCTCGTTCTGCTCTCCTGAAGGAGCTTACGGATGCGTACACAGAAAGGTAAGGCCGTCCCACGTTGCCTACTGCTGAACAGTGTCAACATGTGTCGCGAAAACACCGCTGGGTACGTGGGGTGGGTGGGAAACTGACGCAATTTGCAGGCGTACAGCATGCCAAGCATTTCCCGTCTTAGTGCCAGAGGTGGATCGTTGGCTTCTGCCAGCAAGCTAACGATTGGTGAGGTGCGGAAAGCTCCGGTAATGATGCGTAATGCAGCATGGTGTACAGTGTCAAGGACACGCTTATTGGTAGTGCAGGCGCTGTCATACACATAGCATGCATAATCCAGCTTGGATCGAATCAACGACCGGTACAGCATCGTCAGTGTTTTACGATCCGCGCCATACGAGGTTCGTGATATGCACTTCAATAAGTTTAGTCATTTAAAACATTTTTCTCTAAGTGTTCTAAGATGTTGTTTGTACGTCAAACGACTGTCAAACTGCACCCCGAGAAATTTTGCAGTTCGGTGAACAGGAATAAACAAGTCATACAGCTTCGTGTTGAGTTCTTGGGAGCACCGTCTACGACAGAAGTGCATTGCAACAGTTTTGTTTGTGGTGAAGCGGAGTCCATTTTCAATACCCCATCTTTGGAGGTGGTTCACCGCAAGCTGTAACTGCCGTGTTAGCGATGATGTATTCGCGCCAGAAAACCATATAGCAAAGTCGTCCACGAACAACGATCGTCCTATGCCACGCGGTAGTGAATCCCCAATATCATTTATGAACACTGCAAATAAGGCAACACTTAGCACACTGCCCTGTGGAATTCCATTGATTTGGTGGAAACGATGGGAAAGCTCGTGTCCTACCCGGACGCGGAAGAAACGATCCTTGAGAAATTCTTGGAGAAAAACTCCCAAGTTCCCACGGATTCCACACTTCCTAGCCTTTAGCAAGATTCCATGTCGACAGGTTGCATCATAGGCTCCTTCTATATCGAAAAAGATAGTTCCCACATGTTGTCGGCGTTTAAAAGCGACTCGAATGGCGGTGTCAAGTGCTAAAAGATGATCCGTTGTGCAACGATGCTTCCTAAAACCACACTGTGCGTTAGTAAAAAATCCTGCGTTTCCAGAAACCAGGTGAGTCTCACGTTGACCATTTTCTCCAGGAGTTTGCAGAGACACGATGTCAGGGAAATCGGCCGGTAGTGCAATGGGTCAAGACAACTCTTTCCCGGTTTCAGAACCGGGACCACTATGGCTTCACGCCAAGAATCAGGAAAGTAGCCCTCCTCCCATACCCTATTAAACGACACCAAAAGTGCATCAAGTACTCGCAAAGGTAGGTGTTTTAGCATGTCATTGTGAACCCCATCAGCTCCTTCTGCCACGCTCTTTAGGCATCCGATCGCGGAACGCAGCTCATGAACACTAAATGGTTCGTTATAGCACAAATCATCAGGCGTGGAAAAATCAATTGGCTTAGCTTCTGATTTAGTCTTTTTGCGGAGAAATTCTGGGTGATAATTCCCATCTCCACTGCGGGCTGATAGAGCCCGGGATATTTCCTCAGCAACCTCAGCTGGGCGGGTCACGTCCACTCCAGCCACATGTAGTACGGGAAGGCGCACCGCATTATACTGGCCATCAATGCGTTTAATACGAGACCATACTTGAGTCGTTGGGGTAAATCGGTTAATACTAGATACATATTCCCTCCATGACCTTCGCTTGGCTTCCCGTATAATTCGGCGTGCTAAGGCTCGTGCCTTTTGAAATGCAATCAAGTTCGCCATGTCGCAATTTCTGTTAAATGTTTTAAATGCTCGCTTACGTGCGCGTATAGCGTCACGGCATCCTGTTGACCACCATTGTCCAATGTTGTTATTTCATGGCCTGGAAATAACTAGGCTCGGCCGAAGAAACCTACTGCTTAACTACGCCTACGAACGAAGTCGATCTCCAGACGTACAATGCTGCAACCCTGTATTTTTGCACATAATTAGTACTGCAAGTAAAATTCACAAACCCAGTCAAGCAGCAGTGTCTGATATCTGGCAATGCCAGCGTAGTCCCCTGGGCGACGCCACAGACCGCAGGATGTGAGACCGCAGGGCGTCTCACAACTCACTGAGGTCTCGAAACGTCGACGACGCGGTACTGTGACCAGTGCATCCCGCGTGCTGGGCGCCACAGTGAACAACGGGAGCGACAGAAAGTGCGATCACGAGATGCGTCACTTCAAACTGAAGCAGGCTAATGGGCTCACGGTGCAATAGGGCCGGTTCTAGTTCGTCAAATTTAACGCCGCTTCGTGGGTGCGCCTGGCACGTTGGCGCGTTCGGCCGTCACGGTCTTCGCCACCCAGACGCTTCCTTCTAGGAAGAAACTGAAATGCGACATAGTTCTTCATTCCAACCATTATACTAGCACTGCGAACCACAGCGCTCCTTCAGCATATCTTGTACTTTCCTGCATTGAGAAGGTCACATAAATTGTTGTATTAAATCGTATTCTGAATACGATTTTCGACCAAACACAATACACATGCACACACACACACACACACATATATATATATATATATATATATATATATATATATATATATATATATATATATAGATATATGCGTCTTAAGTCGTAATTGACTGCAGAAGGTAAAGCAATAGAAACACTACATATTGCTTCAGCACGTAATGTGATGCGATTTTCAGCTACGATTGATTCGTAATGAAGCACTGTACAATTTATCTCGTTTTACATTATGCGACGTCAATCACTAACGACGTCACTTTTCAGCAACGAAACGTTTGAAAATATGGTGAAATGCGTTATGCTTTCTGGTCAATCGATTTCGATAACCATTCCGACATGAGAGGGAAACTCTGTAGCGTTAAACTTAATAGTGCATGGATGGCCTATAACAGAGATAAAATATATTTCTTAACATACAATCCTGCCGTTTCGTCTATTTCGACTTTGTCAAGGGAATGGCTGTAGTATATTGCGTGGTGTGTGTGGTGTGTGTAGTGTGTGTATTGTGTGTGTGGTGTGTGTAGTGTGTGTGTGGTGTGTGTAGTGTGTGTGTTGTGTGTGTAGTGCGTGTGGTATGTGAAATGTGTGTAATGTGTGTGGTGTGTGATGAAAGTGATGCTTTGTATGTGTGCGTGACGCGCCACGTGACGCTGGGAGAGACCGCCTGCTGGTTGCCTTTGTGACGGGTCAGAGCCGTGCTGTACCGACGGTGTGACGGGTCAGAGCTGTGCTGTACTGTCGGTGTGGCGGGTCAGAGCCGTGCTGTACTGTCGGTGTGGCGGGTCAGAGCCGTGCTGTACTGACGGTGTGGCGGGTCAGAGCTGTGCTGTACTGACGGTGTGGCGGGTCATAGCTGTGCTGTACTGTCGGGGGGTAGAGCGTGGGGTGACGACACGTGGGCGGTGAGCGCTACCGCGGGTCAAGCCCATAGGTTGGCGTATGTACGCTGGGGTGGCGAGTCAGAGCGGCGGCAGTGTGCCAGGCCAGAGCGGGGGAAGTCAGAGCGGCGGCAGTGTGCCAGGCCAGAGCGGGGGCGGTGTAGAAGTCCAGAGCGGGGGCGGTGTGGCAGGTCAGAGCGGCGGCAGTGTGGCAGGCCAGAGCGGGGGCGGTGTGGCAGGCCAGAGCAGGGGCGGTGCGGAAGTCCAGAGCGGGGCAGCGTGGCAGGTCGGATTAGTGCTGGTAAGCTATTACAGAGAGGTGCTATGAGCCTCTCCCTTTCGGAAAGTTTCGAAGATGCTGCTAGAAACGCTGCCCACGTGGCTAACGGCTTCACAGCTCTTGTTTCGTTTCGACCCAAGCTGGAAGCCGACCGCAGAATCTAAGGATGCTTGTCATTATAGAAGGGCACTTGGCCGATTTCTCTACAACACCGAAACACAATGTGCATTACCTTTGCTGGAATTGTGAATACAAATTAGTCTTGCTCTTCCTTTTATAATTTACCCAGGATTGTACTTTGGCCAACGCACCGCCACTACCCTGTCTAGTTGTACCTCTACGATACATGACATTGCCTATCATGCATCAATGCTAAAACATCGCCTGCAGCTTCAGGGCTACAACAGCACTGGCTCTGGTTCGATTGCCAGGCATACTTCGTGTCGGCACACTTCCAAGCGACACCTTCAGCGGTGGTCGCACCTTGGACCATGACTAATTTTATGAAGAGGACGCAGTTGATTCCCAGCGCCGGCTGGAGCGTCAGCTGACAGCTGACAGCCGACAGCTGCCGCGCCGGTTGTCTGACCGTTACGCCGGCGACTGTGGGCGGGTGTGCGAGGCGAACGGCATGCGCCGTCAGAGAACGCTCTTCTTAGGATGCATACGTCATAAAGTACCACATCGGAACAGCTTTGTGGGGATGGCATGGTGACACGCTATGTCATATGCCTTTTTAGTGTCGAATAGCATTGCGAATGTGTGTACGAATAAAAGCTTCACGCACAGCAGTGTCCAAAATTATAAGACGATCAGAAGTGTATCAGGTGCTCCCAGAGATGCTCTGCACATTGGCAACAGTTCAGTCCGTCTCGAGATATAGATACCAAATAAATCGAACTCTGATCATTTAACGAATAACATTGAAAGGGCGGAAGCAAGAGAGATGGGCCTGTAGTCCAATGAATCGGGACCACCTTTGCCTTCCTTTTTTATTCCGGATCACGATGGCCTTACGCCAGTTATCTGGATAATCACCACTGGTCAATATCAGGTTAGATAGGACGAAAATTACACGTAGTTCACGATGCTGTAAATTATTTAGCATATCATTATGAATAAGATCAGGACCAGTTCACCTACTTTTCAGTGTTGTCAGAGTTTGCCGAAGTTCCCGCATAGTACAAATATTGTCGTAAGCTGGATGAGAAGAAGTGAAAAAGTAATCAGCTTGCGCTCTTTGCGCTCCTTATGTCGTATAAATATGGGATCTTGACAGCCGTCATGCTGGCGCTTCTCCCAAACGGCTCCCAATACCTCTGCGACTTCTACGGGATCCGTAAATTGTCCATTGGATCCTAAAACAGGCGTTGGCGTAGCCAGGCTCCGACCATTCAGTCGACGGACACGAAGTCGACTCTGCGGCGCAACATGTATCTGACAGGAGTAAGCCTATTCATGCTGTTTATATAGCTCTGCCAGGAGGAGCGTTTGAAGTCCTGGATGACTCGCTCTGCCTTCGCCTTAGCTGGTTATAATTGATGAGATTTGCTGTTGTACATGATTTGTCGAAACATCTGAAATCAGTTTTGCATTCATTAATAGCAATCTTGCACACATTCGTCCACCACGGGACTGGATTACGTCGGGGTTTGACGAAGTAAGCGGAACACAACCTTTTGCTGATGACAATATGATCAATGTGATGTGCTGTGTAAGAATATTAGCGTCGTCCCCGTCGAGATTGTCACAATAAAAACGATTGCCTCCGTGAAACTCGACCAATCAGCCTTCTGTACGTTCCAATGAGATATGCAGGCTCCTGGATGGGGTGTGTGTGTGGGGGGGGTATTGATAGTCAGCGATATTGGAAAGTGGTCACTACCTCCAGGACAACTGTTCAGGTTCCATGCGAATTCATCAGCAATCTTTGGGGAGCCAATGTACAGGTCAATCGCCAACCTAGAGCCCGAAGGTGAGAAACTCACGCAGTGCCCAGTGTTTAAAGGAACGAGGTTCTGTTGGTGAATAAAATCATCTAGCTGTGTACCCTCCCTGCTGGATTATGTGCATCCCCAGGCCATACTGTGGCAGGTAAAATCATCTAGCTGTGTACCCTCCCTGCTGGATTATGTGCATCCCCAGGCCATACTGTGGCAGGTAAAATCACCAAGGAGTATGACCGAGAGAGGAAGCTGGTGCGAAAGTGCTTCCAGGCCTCCCACGGGGAGGTTTGAATATATTCTGAAGGCGGTAAATAAATCGAGACTAAAGCAACTTTTAGTCTCCCTAGGTCAATGCAAACGACCACAGTGTGCAATCGAGAACTGACCGTGAGCTCCCTAAAGGGAACGGAAAGTTGAATGAGAATTACAACGCCGCCGTAAGAAAGTGTTGACAGCGGCACGTGGCGACGGACAGCTGTGTCGTGATGCACAGTCAGAGGGTGCGCATCTGAAAGTTTGGTTTCCTCTAGGCACACAGCGATAGGAATGTGATACGACAAAAGGATGTGTAAATCACAAACTTATCCCTAAAATCACGTATGTTCCACTGTAAAATATTGAACTCAATAGTATTTTGTGGTGACGGGTGTTGGGTTAGTTTCTACTTGGGATCCCAGAGTAACAACATATACGCCTATACAAATTGATGAAATCGTGCGAAGACTGGGGGTCTGTTCCCGTGGCTCCACTAGAAAGAACTCAGTGGAGGTTAGTTGAGGCTAGCTGAGGCTTGCCCACGGGAACGACCAGTGGAGCTTGTTGGAGAAATCAGCTAATAACGGTGCGAATTCCGCGACAAAAAGTGAGCGTTTGCCGCTGCATCATAAATTGGCCAAATTGTTCTCCAAATGTTTGTCCGGATGATCGCACAATGTACATAGTATGCCTTGTGATGCAGTCACAAATTTGTCTTTATTTCTGGCAATGTATGTGTCCTCAGAGACTGCGGGGAGCACAGATGTTTTTTTTCGCCTTTGGGATGAACCAGGCAATCTCTTCCCTCTCGGTTGAGCACTAGGCATGGTCTCCTCCTGTTTTGCAGTTTGTTCCAGCCTGCCTTCTTAACGTTCATATAATCTGGTGCCTGGACCTGCCGGGCTCCCTGGGCCCCGATGCGCTTCTCTACCCGATGCTGACTTTTCCTCATGTCAACTTTCCCGACCTCGTCGATCGGGCTCGAGTAGGATTTTAGTCGGCGCCGGGAGAACGGCGGTACTTCTGGGCGCGGAGATTGCGGCGGATCCTGCCGGTAAAGGAACATCTTCCCCTTAGGCTGAATGACGTAGATCAAAGGCTACACAAATGATATTTTTGGTCAACATCTGTTACTTCGATTATTGTTCCTAATTTTAGTAGTATTTTCATATTTCCTTTGCGAAGGATGATCCTGGTATTCAGTTTGTGTACGAAGATGAGATTCATATGATGGAGGTGATGGAGGACGTTGTTTACGCGCAAATATATGGAGCAAGTGCGCCGTGATTGAGCTCAACTGAAAAATCACAATTGGACCCTGCTCTTGGGCTGGTGGAGCTTTTGCTCCACTAGTGGAGGTTGGTGCAGGAAAAATATCCACTGGATTTGCGACGGGAACGACCAGTGGATATTTGTGAAGGTTAGTGGAGCCACGGGAGCAGACCCTAGAAGTGACTAGGAGGGAGAACGTGCATTTTAAAACTTGGTCTCCGTCTTCCGCCCGAGCGAGGGGACCGCCTGTGACTTGGAGGCTCACCTCCACTCAGCGCAAGGGACTGAGTCCAATGGCGGGAGCGCGGCGATCCTTGCCCCGGCGGAGAGCCAGACGATGGTAGACCTCGTTTCTGGGCCCCGCTGGTGGAGGGCCATTTCATTGATAGATGGAGCTCCCTCCGGTCCCTCCGCTCGCCTTCTCGGCGATGGGGTGCTCGGCTTTGGGAGAGGAGCCCTCTCGGCATCTTGGCTGTCATTCGATCGGGTCTTTTCTATCTGAGCGAGTCGTGCTCGTTTGGCCTCGCGGGAACACCTCTCGGCTTCCTGGTAGTGCAGACTGATATCCGGGATTGGGATTGGTCGGCGGATGTTTCGGGGTTGCGAGGAAGGCGCGGAAGTAGAAGTTGAGGGTAGGGATGAGGCCTGGCTCACGGGAAATGGAGTTGGTTCAGGAAGGGAGGAGGTGGAGAGGGTAGATTTTGAGGTGGTGGTGGAGCGTTTTGGAGGAGAGGGGAGGATGGATGGTGGAAGGGTGGTGGAAGGTGGAGGTTTCAAGGTAGGAGATGTGGTAGATTGGGAGGGGCTGGGATTGGGTGGAGAGGACCGAGCAGGCCTTCTTGGTCGCTTCCCACCCTCAGGGTGTCCTCATCCCCTCCCATCTGGAGGGGGTCTCATATGGGCACACGGAACATCCACTCGTGGCAGGTGAGATTTCGGTTGCTCGGCGTCGTGTTGGGTTGGCTGCTCTTGCGTGTCAGGCGACGGTAGAAGCACTCCAAAAGATCGCAGAGGGGTTGTCAGTGGAGCGATCATCTCGGAGGCCTTCTTGGGCCGAATGTGTTCTGAGGCTACCAGACTCGTTTTAGTTGGCCAGCCATTCACCTTAGGGCTGCATAGGTAACTTTGGGGTGGATCTTGTGGTACATATCCCTGGCCTTCCTAAGCGAAATATTTTAGATAGACTGCATCGATATGGCTTCTTTTTCTTTCTTATACTCGGGTTATGGCCTATTGGACGTGCTGTTCGAGCTGGCCCTCATCACAACTTACACACGAGGGTGACTCAGAATTGTACTGGTTCGTGGCGTGCTCCAATGATCATCATCTTCCACATGCGGGACGGTCGCAACTAACCTGGGCTGTGTGGCCAAACTTCTGACAGCAAAAGCACCGCATGTCCACTCGGAATGTATGTAGATGGATCAAGTTCCGCATTTCGGATTTCGGCATCTCGGCATTTCGGCATTTAAAGGCATTTCGGATGAACGTTCTATCTTTGACAGTGATATAACCCACACAGACTCCCCACCCACAGACTCAAGTAAATCCATCGAGCTGAACGTTAAGCTGACATTGTCAGTAAGCTGCAACAACTGACCCTTCCTCACTGTCAATCTCCGCACCTGAATAACTCCAGCGTCTGCCAAACCATGTGCAATTTCATTGTCACTAACTCGTCTCAAATCCGAAGCAGTTGAACACTTCCTTCGAGTGGTTTTCAGTTTGTTTGCGACTATGTCCGTGGTGGGTGTGGTCGTATTTTCTGCCCGGCTGATCCCTGCTTGAATGCATAAAATCCTTCGCCATCATTGCTCTTTTGGCCTCCTCAGTATGCGTAAACTCAACTTTCAGGTAACCATGTCTGAGTTTGACGCATCGCCTGATGCGTCCAAAACGATCAGCGTCTCAGGAGCCGCTGAAGGGGCTCCTGTGCCCCTTCAGCGGCTTGCAAAACAAAAATATGGGGAAAGAACTCTAGTGGCCCATCGTTCGCAGATTGGCGCTTTTGTTCGGTATTGGTAGCGTTGGTGGTCTGGCCACGGCCATGAGGACCAGAAATGGTTTTGGTGCTTTTGGATGCCATGAAATGATGCTGGTTTCGTTTCCACAAGACGTCCCACCTCACTGGGGTCTATGTGTCACGTTCGTTAGGACTCCAGGCATTTGCAGGCAGAAGTATATTGGGTGGACGGTGTTACGGTCGAGAGAGAGAGAGAGAGAGAGAGAGAGAGAGAGAGAGAGAGAGAGAGAGAGAGAGAGAGAGAGAGAGAGAGAGAGAGAGAGAGAGAGAGAGAGAGAGAGAGAGAGAGAGACAGAGAGAGAGACAGAGAGAGAGACAGAGACAGAGACAGAGACAGAGACAGAGACAGAGAGACAGAGACAGAGACAGAGACAGAGACAGAGACAGAGAGACAGAGACAGAGACAGAGACAGAGACAGAGACAGAGACAGAGACAGAGACAGAGACAGAGACAGAGACAGAGACAGAGACAGAGACAGAGACAGAGACAGAGACAGAGACAGAGACAGAGACAGAGACAGAGACAGAGACAGAGACAGAGACAGAGACAGAGACAGAGACAGAGACAGAGACAGAGACAGAGACAGAGACAGAGACAGAGACAGAGACAGAGACAGAGACAGAGACAGAGACAGAGACAGAGACAGAGACAGAGACAGAGACAGAGACAGAGAGACAGAGACAGAGACAGAGACAGAGACAGAGACAGAGACAGAGACAGAGACAGAGACAGAGACAGAGACAGAGACAGAGACAGAGACAGAGAGAACTCACCGCCCGACAGTTTATTTTTCGGATCCGCCAAACCCTTGGCCCCGTCTGGCCGGGCGGAAGGGGCTAGGATAAAGTCCGAGTACCCGGTCCGAGGCGACCTGCCACTTGACCCACATGGGGCCCTACTGGCTCGCCCTCCCCTCCGGGGTATCGAGGCCAGAGAGACGTGTTGCTCCCCTGTCACAAATAGCACCGTGTGGCGGGATACCTCAGCCTCCAGGATTCCGTCAACACCGGTGGACGGGCCGAAGGGGCGCGGCTACCCCGATAAAGCTGAGCGGGCGGGTAGACCAGGGGAAGCTGGCCTACCGGCTTGTGACACGGGAGGCATTGTTGTAAGCTTGGATGAAGAACATAAACAGGGGTGTTGGTAATGAACGGACAATGAGATCGGAAAGGGAAGAATAGAAGCTAGGGTCCACGTGCTCGTCGAACAAGTCACCAGCCAAAGCTGGCGCCTTGAGAAACTTGATCCATCTACATACATACTCTACATGCATACTTTCATGCATACTCATTCATAGATACATACATACATACATACCTTCATAATGTAAGCGAACGCTCACGACTTTGGTATAAACTGAAAGGAATCCCTTCGCTTCACACAGACACATATTGCCCAAAGAGCCATCCCTCATCTGAGGGATACCTACACCTCTGCGATGTGCACTCACCCTTACCACTGTCGGCAGCACATGGCTTACAAGACCATTCTGAGGAGCTAAGGTCTTTTCCTAGACCTAGAAGTCTAGAAGTCTAGAAGTCCTAGACCACCTTTCTATCTTCGCACTTCATGAGCACGCATTTGTTCTTCACTATCCCCTCCCCGATTGACAAACAACACTCTTCTGGAATCTTTATTCCGCTCATTGTTCACACGAGAATGGTAATTGCGGCGCTCAATGCACTGTTTGTTAATGCTACCTGTCGTTGTGTTGATGTTCACCATTTGAATCACACGTGCTGCGTTTGATTTCAGACATGACTGAAGCATGGGTATCTGGACATTGCACCGCGCTGCTGGTGTTGTTGGTCAGCCTCCGTGCCTGTGGCGTGGCTCCTGCCACAGTACCACGCCCACCGGCCTCGGCTGCGTCCCGGACTCAGCTCGGAGCAGTTCACCAGTCGCTGCCTGAGGATGTGCTGCGGACTTCACCCGACGCTCTTCCCCGTGCCACCTCGGGCCGCTCGGTGTTCAGTTCCGACTCTGACTCGGCACGGGATCGCCGGTCGGCCGCTTCCTCAGCCTCGGCCGGGCACCGCCTCGGCGGCGGTCGACGAGCCGCGCGCAGCATCACCGTGGCACCGCCGCGACCGAGTCTGGCCAGGGGCAGACGAGCGCGCTCCGGCGCCGGCCTGGACCGCGCGCCGCACCGGGAGTGGCCGCCCGCCTACCGAGCCGCCGCCGCCGACTACGTGCCCTTCAACAGTCTCACGCTGCTGCAGCTGCGGCGGCCGCAGGAGCAGGACGCCCGCCTGCAGTGGCCCTACTTCGCCGCCGAGCTCGGCGGCGATGTGCAGACGGCGGGCGGGCCTCTACACCAACACTTCGTCACCGCCACAATCCCGGCAGCGATGACGCCCGAGCCTGCCGCAGTCTCAGGACATCCGCAGGCGCAGGCGGAAATGATGGCGCCGGCGGTGGTCTCCGGCATCGCGCAGGCAGAGTCGGAGGTGGCCCATGGATCAATGGCATCAGAGGCGACCTTAGCACGCTTACACAAGGAAGAGATGACTCCCGGATCAGTAACACCGTGGTTAGTTTCGGAACACCTGGAAACGAAGATGGACGTGACCTCCAGGCCAGAGATCTCAGGGTCAACCGTGCAGGTAGCCACGCCATCTGAAGTAAGAGGCGCCCAAGAAATGGCGGCGTCAAAAGCAACTAGCGCACCAACGCTTGCTGGTACTGCAGATGTTGCTGGACTAGCTGGGGATCGGAGAGCAGCACCTCTTACACTGGATTCGGGTGCAGTAGCGATCGTTATCTCCGAAAAGACGGCGATCGTGGGTGAAGACGGGCCGTCGACGAACGGTGCTAACATGCTGGAGGCACCAGATGACTTCAGCGGCACGACAGTTGGCTATCGCAACGCGACAGGTGGCAACCAGAGCAACACAGCTGGCTACCAGGACACAACTGACTACCAGGGAACTACAGTTGAGCTCGAGATCTCACAGCCACAGAAGTCATCTAGCGGTGTCAAGACATCATCAGCCAACACAGTCACGACATGGTCAGACAAACCATTAGGTGACGTCGCATCATCGACGACCAGTGGTGCTGCAAACGCTTTATCAAATGACACTATTGCATTACAAGGATTATCAGTTAGTGAGGCCACTTCATCATCGGTAGGCACAGGAAGAGACCAAGCATCACCAGCAGAGACACACAGTGACATAACGTCTTCATCGGCAGGGGAATACAGTGACGTCACGACATCACCAACCGAGACGGACAGCTTCATTAAGCCGTCAGCAGTCGACACCGTAGCAGCATCCTCTGCCGATAACATCACAATAGCATCACACGAGAATGTCATAACTTCATCAGAAAATGAATCTGGTGACATCACAGAATCGTCAGGAGAGGCGATGCATGACATCAACTCATCACCAGTATGGCTAGCCGGAGACATCGACATATCATCAGGAAAGACAGACAATGGCGTCACTCTCTCGACAGAAGCAGTCGATAACGTCACGCTCCTCTTAGAGAACGAGTCCACCTCAGCGACTGAGCAGCAGGAGCGCACGTCTAGGCTTGTGTGGACGCCCACACTGGAGACGTTCGCACCGACCTTGGAACCGGTGTGGGCCGATGCTGTCCAGCAGAGTGAAGTGATCTGGGTGAAGACCACTGTCGCCGGTAAGCGGCTTGGTCTGAAAGACGTCACCCACCGAGAGCCTCTCAGCAATGGTGAACACGTTGCGTCGCCTGGTGACTTGGCGAGACCAACCACGACCAGTACCGGCGAAGAGAGGCCAGAACGTGTTCCGACGACCCATGTGACCTTGGCCATGGGTGAACCCACGGCAACCTCACTGCATGATAATGATGGCCGACCAACGGCGATGACGACGTTGGGCGATGAAACACTAGTTATCGGAACTACCTCGGATAGAAGTGGTCCAGCAGGACATCAAGACGTACTGCGTGGCAACGTCACGGACAAACCAGAAGCGACAAAGGAAACGGTATCTTTGAGCCAGTTGGAGTTAGTGAGAGAGGGATCATGGACTCCCAACGTTGACTTGGATAGAGTGGATTCGTCCTCAGCGAGGAAAAATGCGACGACGTTCACCACAGGCCAGCAAGATATCACATTGCGTGACACTACCTCTCTGAATATGACATCCGATTCAGATCGATCAGATGCTATCATAAATGAGATGGCACCCACCACGACACACCAGCCAGCCACCTTCACGGCGGCCCCAGTCAGAGTCGACTCCAGCACCCAGCAACAGCCTCTTCCATCAGTCCAGCCAGCGAACGAGCCTTTGAGCCAGTCTGAGTCTCGGGGGCCTCCGCCCACCAGGACAACCGAGTCGCCACGCCAGCCAGATCCGGGGGCGACTCAAACCTCCCCGAGGTACATGTCACACACCGCTCGTCCTCTGCAGCTGATCGAGTCGCTGGACGAAATGCACGACTACGCCGACTACTACTACGACGAGCTGGCGCTCGGCGAGGACGACGAGAAATACGCTGGAAATCTATCGCAGAGACCAACGCTGCAGACACACGCATGGCCATACACGCACCCGTACAACAGCGTCCAGGTGTCAAGCGCAGCACAGCACGTCCAGGATCAGCGACCCTTGTTTGTGACTCTCCCGGGCCCAGAAACACAGCTACTGGGCACCGTGGAGCGTCTGGAGCCACTCGAGAGAGAACCGAAGCCTACCACAGAATACGCCGACACCTCATTCGTTTCTCATCAGGCGCAAGACGACGCGGAACACAATGGCCCCTCAGTATTGTCACATTATGTGGAAGATGAACCCATCTTTCCAGTGGGGATTAATCCATACTTCGAATTCGATTCTGATGCAGCTTATGGGGAATATGACTACTATTATGACAGCGACTTTCTAGAAAACTCAAACGAAAGCTACCAGCAAGATATCCCGGACACGACGCCATCGCCACTGTCTTATACTTACACCCAGCTCATTGGCTACTCATCCAAGACCGCAACCCCACTGCCAGAGATAAAAACTGAGCCAACCGCAGCCACATTCACCAACCCCTTCCAGCATTCCTTCGGGACGACCAAGTCTCCCCAGTCGTCGTCTAATATCGCCAATACCACGACATCCCCGCCCAGCACCGGCATCTACTCCATAAGCCTGCCCTTCCCGGTGCAGAGTCTTGCTTCGTTGGAAAGGAAACCAACCTCACCCGCCTTCGATTCCACTGACGCTGAGATACATGTGGCACCGACGGCGGCATCAGTGTCTAAGGCGCCAGATACTGAGACGCGGGAGACTACCCGATCTCTGAGCTATTCTCGCCAAACAAACCCATACGACATGCCTGCAGAACTTCTAGCCCTTCTCACTGGTTCACCAAAATATACAACGCCAGGCATCTTCAACTTTCCTCGCACCACTACATCAGGATTATCGAATCCAGCCACTCTTCAACTTCCAGGTCCGGTTAGCCTCACAGCACCGGGGTCCACAGTGCCGCCGATCCGTATTGGCGCGGGGGTGTCAGGTGCACCAGTTTTGACTGTGCTGCCATCAGAGTCAGTCACCAAGCCGGACCGCTATGGTGGCATCATTGAAACCGACTGGAGCTACAACTCTGACCCATATCCGTTCCAGGATGTGGTCGGCGGTGGCCTTCCAGAGCGGGTTGCGACGCATTCACCAGTCTCCAGCCATTACTCCCAGCATGACAGCTATCAGAACCACTACCAGCAGAGCGAGCAGCATGAGCATCAACAGGAAAACCGGCCTGCTACTGTAGTCGATGGAAGTGAGAACTCATCCGGTTTCAGTAGTCGAAATCCACTGCTGTCTGACTCTATCTCCAGTCCGGTCGGTGGTGCGAGTAATTTCTTCCTGCAGGCGATCAAGAAACAGGGCCAGACGTCCTACTCTGAAGCAGGCCTCGATGTGCGTCCATCCGCGGCGGTGACGGTGCCGTTAGCAACGCATCTGACTGCCAACGGTTTCCAAGAAGCATCGACGACTACGCTTCATCAAAATCCTGCCACTGCGCTCCATCGAGTCCCCACGGGACCGTCGACATCCGTTCACGACTGGATGAGGCCAACACCGGCACCGACCACCCCAATCTTCCACTACGGCACGACGAGGCCGCAGAGGCCCACCGGCTCGTGGTCGGGGCACTCGGCTGTGTCCGATTCGGTGCCGCCTCGCCCGACCATGCCCGGCTTATTCAACACCCGGTCTCCGGCTCCGGAGCCCACGCCCCAGACGTTCACTCTCGTCCCGAGCCCGGATGAGCCCAGCAACTCTCCAGTGACACTGCGGCCGCT
This sequence comes from Ashinkailepas kermadecensis, assembly GCA_034440615.1. Lineage (NCBI taxonomy): Eukaryota > Metazoa > Arthropoda > Thecostraca > Neolepadidae > Ashinkailepas > Ashinkailepas kermadecensis. Next base: position 57,915 of record JAOTOM010001958.1, on the reverse strand, counting down.
CAGCTGCGTTACCACCGGCTCCAAGACGGTGTGCGCGCCGAAGCCGGGCACCGGCGACCAGCCAGCTCGTCCGCAGCCTACCATCGTGAGTCGGCCGGAACTGGCGACGCCACCTCCCGACACATTCGTCCCAGGTGCGGCGCGGCCCTATCTGATATTACTGGACAAACCTCTCTCTGGAGAGAACGTCCAGCTGGAGGATGAGGAGACACTCGAGCTACCGCAACCCATCACCGGGCAGCCAGTGTCGGGGCCGGGCCTCATCACCGCCGGAGGAGCCACCGTTCACTTCCAGACGCTCACGCCACAGACGGACGCACCGCCCTTAGACCAGTCGTGGGTCTCCAGTCTCCCCCAGGCTGGATTGGACAGCGCGCACAGCACCCACGGACCAGAGCACAGTGTGAAAGTGGCCAGCTACGGGCTGACGGTGCACAGCGTGTACAACGGTCCCATGACTGTCTCCGAACATCCCTCAGCAAGTCCAGGGCATCAGCCCACGTCCCCCATGCTCAACACCTACCAGCCTCAAGTCACCACTGCCATGTCTCAGCCAGAACAACCCTCCACTTCGGTCACCATCCCGATGCCACCCGAGGAGCCGCACCAGCACTCCTACTCGGCCGGACCGTCCACCATTCATGGTGCGGACCAAACCCGACTGCCGCCATCCTTCTCCTACTCCGTCTCCACCGGCGGCACCAACAGCGCTGCCGACACGACCAAGCCGGCGCATCCGGCCGTCGTCACGCACGTCGGCAGCCATTCGGAAAGCACCGTGCATCTGAGCAGCGACCGCGAGCCCACCGAGCAACACTCGTACGCCGTGGTCAACGTGTGGAAGAAGGTGAGTGGTGAGCTGAAGCTGGTCGGCCAGCACCTGGTGCCTGTGGACCAGGTTCTGGGCATAGAACTCGGGTCGGGGGATGTGCTGAGTGCCAATCGGCTGCCTAGCCACATCATCAGCCACCTGGCTGATTCGCTGAACCTCAATGTTCTCCAGAAAGAGCCCGAGCCGACTCCATCGTCGCACACAACGACTACAACAACACCACCATCGGTCACCACGTCGTCGTACGAGAGCTACGACGACGGGACGAACGAAGGTCGGCCGGTCGTCCCACGGCCCACTGAGTCGTCGTACATCAGCTACGTGTCGGCGCCTCAAGAGGAGACCGAACACTCCTCAGGTGTACAGACTGACTACCGTGCACCAGAGACACCGGGGTCAGTCGCGGGTTCTCGTCCTGCAAGTGGCCAGCTCGCAGCGCCTCACCCCACCTTAAATCCGCACTTCTTTGTACACACACGGCCGCCAAGCACGCCAACGACTATTTCCGCCACCAATTACTACGACAATCTTCTGTTCAAGTTCACGTCGAAGCCAGGTGCCAGTATTGAGAGGACGACCACCTCAACGCCGTGGGTGAACAATCGGCCGCCGGCCCAGGACGAGTTTTCTCCCTTTCAGCACTTCCAGCTGGTGCTGCAACAGCAGCACCAGCAACAAAGGCCGCAGCAGCATCCAGCTGATGTTGCAATGCCCATCGAAGGACCAACGGAGAGCTCCTATATCAACTACGACAGGCCGTGGCTGTCTTCCTCCACACCACCGCCCCCAGCACCACCTCACGGCCTGTCAGTGAATTTGAACAACCGCGAGTCGCGCCCCCCGTCGCCGGTGATCTTGAACCTGTTGCAGGAAATCACGGCGCAATGGTCAGCAGGAGGGCCGCAACAGGAGGTGACTGCCGCCGTCACCAGCGCCAGCTTGGGCATGCTGCCGCCGCAAGCGGTGAAGTTGTTGGACCAACTGAAGATCGAGCCAGCACGCGGTAACCTGACGCTGCTGTCCCTCTTTGGCGGCCAACAGGAGGGCAGCCTGCGAGTCAACGGCGCCAGCATCAACGTCACCAAGAGCACGCTCGGCGTCCAGGTGAACCAGCTGAACGTCAGTGAGACGCGCGGAGGTGACGAGCTGACTACACCACTATTCAGCCTGGAAGACGAGGCGCCGTTCCCGTGGCCGACCGGACCCGGTATGGCCGTGTCGGGCTTCATGAACCTTCTTCGGCCGAACCGGTCCACCACCACCAGGTCGATGTTCAACAACACACTGGACAGAGACGATGACGGGGAACACACCGGCCCCCCGCCGAACCGAACGGCATTAGGTGGGATGGGCAACCCCGACCTGGACGAGGCTGCAAGCTGGTCGCTGCAGATGTCCGGACGCCCATCCGACAGGCTGGCGCTGCTGCTGGAAGCGCTGAAGATCAAGCAGGCGAGCACACCTGCCCCGCATCCGGCCTACTCGCGGCCCCATCTCGAGTTGCATCCTGTCAGTAGCTCTCGTCCCATTAACCTGAAGCCATTCCTCCACAGTCCCATGAGTCCACAGTCCCAGGAGTCGGTAGAGCTGGCGCACACCGAAAGGCCTCATGCTGACTCCGCTGGCGAACACCAGCAGTATGACTACCACGCCGGCCGGCCAGGTGGCTCGCCCAGTCCGACAGTACCGCCTGCGGCGAGCGGCGCGTCTGACCTGCACTCGAGCTCATTGAAGTCGGCATCGCAACTGGCCCTGACCAAGTTGCCGCCCAAGACCGACATGGCGGCGTCAGGGTCTACACTATGGCCTGCCTCACCAATCAGCGGCGTCAGCCAGTCGATGCTGCAGAAGCTCGGCGATCGGCTGGGCATCGACAATCCGCAGCTGCTGGCAGCGATCGTGCTGTCCGTCCTGCCGACCATGGCGCTGGCGGTGCCGGTGCTGGGTCGACGACGGCGCGGTCTCCGAACTCCACTGGACACACCCGAGGACAGCCTGCCCGACCGTCTGCAGCACATCCTGCAGGATGACGTGCTGAGCGACCTGCTGACCCCAGGCGGGCATCAGCTGGCCGGAGGTCGCCTGCAGGGCACGCCTGACGCGATGGAGACATTCGTCCAGCTGTTGGCCGACAATCGCCTCCGGCTGGCTCCGAGCAGCGGCCGCAGCGGCGGCAGGATCCAGCTGGACAGTCTGCAGTTGCTCAGCCTGGGCGCGCAGGCCGAGCTGCGCGACCGATATCCGGCCATGTTCGCGCAATTCCAGCGGTTCGGCGAGAAGATTCGCGCCGAGCTGGGGAAGGCGGACCTGCAGCGGCACCGCACGCACACGGCGCAGCAGCAGCCGACGCGACTCGACGTCAGCGAGGACTGGAAGGACGACTACCAGGCCGGCAAGGTGGTCGACGTCGGCAGGCACGGCGACAAGCTGGTCAGCTGGCTGCTGAAGGTGCTGTCCGTGCCGGCTGGCTACAGTAACGCACTGCGGCAGGAGCTGCTGGGCACCTGGCGGCCCGCTGAACCGTCCAGAGGAAGGTGATGTGCGACCCGGTGTGGAGCATGGATATCTCTTGTGGAGTGAGTCTATGGATACTGGTGAAGTGGGGACTGGCGATGGAGTCTGGCCCGTTGTAGAGCATGGGCCGACCATGGAGTATCGACTAGGTGAGGAGCGTGAGCCTGGACGTTTCTTGCAGAGTGGTTTATGGATACTGGTGAAGTGGGGCTAACCGTGGAGTGCGACTCGTTGTAGAGCATGGGCCCACCATCAAGTATGGACCAGGTGAGAAGCATGGATTCACTGAAAATGTGGAACGATCTGTAATGTGGAGTACCTTGAAGTGCGCACCACCTTAGAGTGTGGAAACCTTAGAGTGTGCACCGTCTTAGAATGTGAACCATCTTAGAGTGTGAACCATCTTAGAGTGTGAACCATCTTAGAGTGTGAACCATCTTAGAGTGAGGACGTACATGGAGTGTGGAACAGCTTGAAGTGTGGACCAACTGTGGATTGCAGATGACTACAACTTAGCGTGTGTGCGCCCAGCTACTTAGAGAGTGGTACAGACCAGATTGGGACTGCCCCAGTACACGCAGATTGTAATTATTGACCAGATGTTAAGTGTGAATAGCTCTACGCACGACTCTCTCAGGCACAGAGTATAATTCACGCGGCACGGACGGACGGGACAGGAGCTACAGCCAACCGCATCGGACGTGGCTGTTTTGTGTGCGATGTGTGCCTAAGCTTGCCTTATTGGTCAGATGTCGGCGTACCGAGCAGCTGCGATGTGTGCCTAAGCTTGCCTTATTGGTCAGATGTCGGCGTACCGAGCAGCTGCGATGTGTGCCTAAGCTTGCCTTATTGGTCAGATGCCGGCGTACCGAGCAGCTGCGATGTGCGCCTAAGCTTGCCTTATTGGTCAGATGTCGGCGTACCGAGCAGCTGCGATGTGCGCCTAAGCTTGCCTTATTGGTCAGATGTCGGCGTACCGAGCAGCTGCGATGTGTGCCTAAGCTTGCCTGATTGGTCACATGTCGGCGTACCGAGCAGCTGCGATGTGTGCCTAAGCTTGCCTTATTGGTCAGATGCCGGCGTACCGAGCAGCTGCGATGTGTGCCTAAGCTTGCCTTATTGGTCAGATGCCGGCGTACCGAGCAGCTGCGATGTGTGCCTAAGCTTACCTGATTGGTCAGATGTCGGCATACCGAGCAAAGCACAATCACGTAGCACGCAATACTTCTTTGTACTTAGCGCACTGATGGTGTAATCAGGTGACCATGCAGGGCCTTTCTGCATCGGAGCGTGGCTCGACATGATGTCTTGCATCTTCGGGCTTCAGACTTCACTCAAGCTCGAACACCTGAATATTGTGGAAGCCGCACTTCGGCCACTCCTGGCGCAGCAGTTGTGTCTTATGGAAACGTAAATCGATAGACGAATTATCATTTCACCTTGAGATTTGTTTTAAACTCCTTAACAACATATTTACCGTCTTTGACCACTTCACTATAGTACTGTGTCCTTTTTACCCCTCGGTGCGCTTCCCATGTCGTCTGAACAACCCATGACCCACCCAGCGTTGAGTGCGTTGCTATGCTATTCCGTTGTTGCGTTATTGTATTTTGTTTCGTGTTCATGCCGTAGCTCCGGTTGGTCATGCGAGTATGTTCGCTGTGACCAGCCACCCACCATCGGCGCACGTGTGGCAGCTGGCTCGTACCTTCGCAAACTGCAGGCGTGTGACATGATGCATTAAAAAGAGCCTGGTGATTATGTCGACACCAACAACGACTAACGTGTGTGTGTTTCTGACAGTAAATGCTGTATTTAACACTCGGAGTGTGGTAGAATTTCTTCACGCAGGCATCGCAGGTGGTGAATTCCCCCATGCACGAGCTAGACGGTATTCAGCCAACAGGTGAGCACTGCCGCGAGGGCCAAGGCTTTTGATAGGACGCAATGGCAACATAATGCCATCCTTGTCCTCATCAGTCGCTGATCGGTGAAACTCTCAATGGCCAAAAACGCAAGAATGGTGGAGAATAGGTGCAAACTTGGCGGTTTCTAATTGCATCTGGTGGGTCGGAACCACGTGCCGAAGCAGGCGACTGGACTACTGCTGACGCTTGAACTGGTGTTAAACCGGAAGGTGGTCTGGCTATATATATATATACTTTATGCGCATGCTAGATAGCCTTCAGACAGAGTGCAAAAGGCTAGCATATCAAGTTTGTAAGACTGGGCACCTCTTTAGCTGCGTTTAAGTGTGCTGTGTGTCGCTTCCGGCGGCCTGCACCCGCACCTCGTCCGTCACTGTTTACAGCGGGCACGTTCCGGTGCTTAGCTTCGTGTTGAGACAGGAGTCGTGCCGCTGTCGTGGCATGTCACGTGTCTCCGCATACTCTCGTCACGGTCAGTACGGTCGGCCGCGTCACGTCACGTCACGCGAGTTCGGTATCGTGACGTTTCTTCACGGTTGGTACGGTCGGCTACGTGACATCGCGACACGTCACGTCACATCACGTCACGTCACGTCACATCACGTCACGTCACATCACGTCACATCACGTCACGTCACGTCACATCACGTCACATCACATCACGTCGCATCACGTCACATCACATCACATCACATCACATCACATCACGTCACGTCACGTCACGTCACGTCACGTCACGTCACGTCACGTCACGTCACGTCACGTCACATCATGTCACGTCACGTCACGTCACATCACGTCACGTCACATCACGTCACGTCACATCACGTCACATCACGTCACGTCACATCACGTCACGTCACATAAGATCAGTGTAGTCACGTCATCTGCTCATGTTGGCTGTGTGTTGGCTGATCGCAAATTAACCACAAAGCCTGCTACCTCAGCACCAGCGCTGTGCACCTAGGTGCACCTAGATTCTGTACCTCCTGATGCTGCTACTAGCTGGTACTCGTCCTCCGGTGCTGATTCAGGTTGGGAGCATCACGCAGTTTTACGGGACATTAGCATCAAAATGCCAGCCCAGCAGGTCAATTGTGAAATGTTTCCTAACAAGAGTGACATTGTTTGCCCGAGTCGAGCTGCTGCCACATTCACTGCATGCTGTTTTCTCTCAAAATCTGACTTCTTGGATGATCTGTGTTAGCTCTAGGATAATATTCGTATCGTAGAACCCCGCATTGCAGTCTTCATACGCCCAGTCCTCCTTCGTACGTTCTAACGCAAATCCATAAATGCACGAATCTTCGCACCGAAAATTTTCGTATGCAAATATTTGCATTGCGCAAATTATCGTACACGCAAAACTTCTTGCAAACTTCGTATCGCAAAACTTCGAACGCACAAAACGTCATATGGGCAAATCTTCGTATCCGCAAATTTTCCTATGCACAAAACTGTGTAGGCAAATCTTCGTGCGCAAATCCTCGTGCGCAAATCTTCGTGCGCACATTTTCAAGTGTAAATCTTCTAGCGCAAATTATCTTAACCCGCGCTATCTCTCCGGTCAGATCCTCAGACTCCGTCTCGGGAGGGGGGGGGTCCTAACAGCCTCCTGTCTGGCTTTCAAACTAAGCGTTGCACGAAAACGACCGGTGCACCAGCGAAAAGCATTCGACAAATAGGGTCCGAAAATAGCCTTACGTTTTATTTTTTGAAAATTTTGAATATCGAAATGTTGGTTTTCAGTAAACCGTAAAACAACAATATTAGCTAAATAGGCTTAGCACACATTGTACACTTTATCGTGACCTGGCCTCAGGCTACTTGGCGGACGTGAAGCAAATTGGATAAGTATATTTCTCCTGATGTTTCCGCGTCTATACCAAGGCAAAATTATGTTATAAGAACATACATATTACAAAAGAGGAAAATTTGCCCAAAATTGACCTTAGGTCCACATTGGCAGTGACCTCAGGTCACTAACCTGATCTAAAACACAAATCCGAGACATGCGTTTTGGAGACCAGATTGCACTCACGCGCGAGTGCAAACTTGCTAGGTGTAGCAAGTGCCATATCATTATCTCTCCATGTGGATGAGTTATCGACCCTAAAACTTTTTAGAGATAGTCCTCTTTGACCTGAGCTAGGTCAATGACCTTACATGACCTGAGGTTGAAATGTTCAATTCATTCGCAACCATGATCACAGAAGAGGCACTGAAAATTGCGCGGCGCCGCCATTTTTTTCTCGCTGTCGCAGAAAAACCTGCGGAGAAGCGTAAAATCCCCCCCTCCCCGATAAGGGTTGAAAATTGTCGCATTCGCAAGCCCTCGTGAGGACAAATATTCGCATACACTTCCCCTAGGGGGCAGTTCTGAACGGTCTTCAGAGCCCAGTCAGGGGGCGTGGTCCCAGCCCCCTCTCCCTTAGCGACCCAAAATACAATAGATGAATACGAATTTTAATGATTTTCACCGTTCAGAACCATAAATTTTCGGAGCGCTTCACGACGAAAGCGTGACTCTGTTTCGTTACACATTTTTTGGTCGTGTCCGTGGTACCGCAGCGGCACCACGTGGTGCGGATCGTGCCACGTGCCGGATCGTGTCCGGTGCAGAGTGCCAGACGTCGCAGCCTCCACGTGTGATCCGTGCGGCTGGCGTTCTGTGCGGTGCCGGCTCCATTTTGTGGTAAAGTAGGCCGCATTATTCTATTTAAAGTCACCGCATCCCGATCCGTACATATCCAATGACACATCAAACGTAGGGTTGCAGCTGACGACCGACCAAACAGAACACAGCCTGGCTTTGCTGCTCGAGTGCACAACGCACACCATACTCTGGCCATCGTGACGACCATCAGTCAGTTGTTTTTTTGCGGCAGAGCCAGCTGTCGAGTGTGACGCGGTAAACACGGGTGGGTTTGTGTTTGTCACTGCGAGTGGACAGCACCTCAGCACCTGATTTCCGCCAAGTGCTGCCGGCGAACATCGTGGCAGGCAGCTGACCAGCACGCCAGCTCACCAGTCAGACGGGCAACGCTGCTGACGCAGCCGCCAGTGACGGCACCCGCAGAACACGTCATCCGTGACGACGTCATCGTGAAGCGCGCCACAGCCGACCGCGACCGCCACGAGCCGCTCAGTTGACACAGTTTTGGCGCGGGATGACTCGGCGCCGGCGGAACAGCCGGGTGGCGGTGTGCAGCACCGCTACGTGAATGGCCAGCCAGCCGGCGATGAATGCCCGCCCACTTAGCCGGCGATCCCTGCATCAGGTTGAAAACCGGCCCACCCAGTCGACGATCCATGAATCAGGCTGAAAACCTACCCATCCAGCCGGCGATCCCCGAATCAGGCTGAAAACCGGCCCACCCAGTCGACGATCCATGAATCAGGCTGAAAACCTACCCATCCAGCCGGCGATCCCCGAATCAGGCTGAAAACCCGCCCACCCAGTCTGCGATCCCTGAATCAAGCTGAAAACTCGCCCACCAAATCTGCGATCCCTGAATCAGGATGAAAACCGACCCACCCAGTCTGCGATCCCTGAATCATGCTAAGAAAGCGACGTTGCCGCATCTGATACATAAACGGTGTGGACACAAACGGCAACAGGGTGCATTTGGATCCGGTACAAGTGTGTTGGCCTTGTACACTTGCATATAAGTATGCACACCGTCCTGCATTTTGCTTTGATGTTTTGTGCTGAAGGAATTCAAACGTTAAACATTGCAGTTCCGAACAGAGCAATGCACCCGACGGTTGATAACGCGAGGTCCCATAGCCGGTTCAACAAGAATACCTATATATTAACTAGCACCACATCTCCTCAAGGAATCAACGCTACCTTGAACCAAAGCCAATCGTGCAGTCAGGATTTTCCTAAGCGGGGGAGGTTGGTTGGTTGGTTATTGGTTTTACGACACGTCGAACGTTGAGTCATGTAGCGTCGCCAATCTCTCACGCCGATTGGTCGCGGGCGAAGAGTAGCGACAGGTGAGACTCGAACCCACAGCCTTTCGATTGTGAGACGAGCATCTTACCCCTAGACCACTCGTCCCCCCTAAGCGGGGGAGGGACCAATCTGTGTTGCCTATTTGTGTTGTCCCTCCCCCCTCCCCGTGTTGTCCCTCCCCCCTCCCTGTCGTTGGGTGGGCAGACCAAAAAGTGGATTACCAGTCCTATATCTCAGACGTGGCCCTGGCCAAAAGCATCAACCGTAAAACATGCAGGGGAATGACAATGCGGTGAAGACATCATTCCCGGTGCTTGGCATCTCCTAAACGCTTACTACCCGACGGTATAGATACTTGTTACAATGTAGGGTCGGGTTTGCCGTTAAGGAATGGGTCTCGTGGTGCACCTAACTGACCTATCGAAGGTTCAGGAAGACCCGCACTATACTCCGATATTGGTAGGCGCCTGCACACATTATGTTTGGTCCAGCATGTCACATATGTCGCGAATACCACGGAATGGAAAAACACGAGCAGGCATGTGAGAGGCTCAATACTTCGACCAGCTTCACTTCACATGCTGTCAAGCAGAAATGTGTATTTGTTGACAACTGCATGCTACCGAGCTCAGATTACCTCCACTCCACAATGTTAAAATAGTACATACCACCCATCTCAGATTACCTCCACTCCACCGTGTTGTAACAGTACATAGGTACAACCGAGCTCACATTACCCCCACTCCACAATGTTAAAACAGTACATACCACCGAGCTCCGAATACCTCCACTCCACCGTGTTGCAACAGCACATGCTGCCGAGCTCACATACCCCCATTCCACCATGTTAAAACAGTACATACTACCGAGCTCAGAATACCTCTACTCTATCGTGTTGCAACACTGCATCGAACTCAGTGTGACGTATATTATGGAATGCATACCAACTGCCACGCACGCTTGAAGTACGGCAATGAAGCTACCGAGCTTCATTGCAAGCCGTCAACCGGCAGACGTTATATACTACATGGTTCGTGTGCCGTTCTCACGAGTGTGATATACCGCACCCACGAGAGCTGTTGGTACGGAATTTAGACGGTAATTTGAATGCAAAGAAAAGATTGAAGGGTTCCGATATTGCAATGCTCGTCTCAGGCTGGATATGGTGGGAGTGCCTGCATAGTGTGCAATGCTCGACTGGCTTGGATATGGTGGGAGTGCTTGCCTAGCGTACACTGCTCGGCTTAGCCCGGATGTGGTTGGAGGACTTATCTAGAGTGCGATGCTCGGCTTAGCTTGGATATGGTGGGAGTGCTTGCCTAGCGTACACTGCTCGGCTTAGCTCGGATGTGGTTGGAGGACTTACCTAGAGTGCAATGCTCGACTGGCTTGGATATGGTGGGAGTGCTCGCCTAGCGTACACTGCTCGGCTTAGCTCGGATGTCGTTGGAGGACTTATCTAGAGTGCGATGCTCGGCCTAGCTCGGATATGGTGGGAGTGCTTGCCTAGCATGCAATGCTCGGCTTAGCTCGGATATGGCGGGAATGTTTGCCTAGCGTGGAATGCTTGACTTAGCTCGGACATGGCGGGAATGTTTGCTTAGCATGCAATGCTCAGCTTAGTTCGGATTCGGTGCGAGTGCTTGCCGGGCTATTTGGCGCCGCGGTTTGTCTCATACCGAAACCACATTTCACATATAATCCCATTCAAGGCCACATTTCACACCGTGACAACATTTAAGACAATGAGGATTACAACACTACTAAGATGATGACGCGAAGCGGTTCGGTGACAAACCACCAGTCAGAAATCTCCATCACCCAATGGCGGCACACGCGTCACCTGACTAGAGGTAGAAAGCCGGTCGGAAGCCATCACCCCCGGCTGCCGGCCGGGTGGTGCCCGCACATAGTCTATGCTACTCCCCACCTGCACCACTGCCTGGACAGAATCAGACGTAGACGGTTGTTTGCCCAAGATCTAGCACCGTGCTTCACACATTACATCGTTTAGCACGTTTAGCACGTTTAGCATGCTTATCCACGGCCAGAAGAACGCTCACTAGCGCAGCAAGGGGAGAGGCGACGGTGGCAACTGACTCTCCCTTGACCAAGGGGAGAGGCGACGGTGGCAACTGACCCTCCCTTGACCAAGAGGAAGGCGACGGTGAACTGACCCCCCCTTGACCAAGGGGAGAGGCGACGGTGGCAACTGACCCTCCCTTGACCAAGGGGAGAGGCGACGGTGGCAACTGACTCTCCCTTGACCAAGGGGAGAGGCGACGGTGGCAACTGACTCTCCCTTGACCAAGGGGAGAGGCGACGGTGGCAACTGACTCTCCCTTGACCAAGGGGAGAGGCGACGGTGGCAACTGACTCTCCCTTGACCAAGGGGAGAGGCGACGGTGGCAACTGACTCTCCCTTGACCAAGGGGAGAGGCGACGGTGGCAACTGACCCTCCCTTGACCAAGGGGAGAGGCGACGGTGGCAACTGACCCTCCCTTGACCAAGGGGAGAGGCGACGGTGGCAACTGACCCTCCATTGACCAAGGGGAGAGTAGACGGTGGCAACTGACCCTCCCTTGACCAAGGGGAGAGGCGACGGTGGCAACTGACCCTCCCTTGACCAAGGGGAGAGGCGACGGTGGCAACTGACCCTCCCTTGACCAAGGGGAGAGGCGACGGTGGCAACTGACCCTCCCTTGACCAAGGGGAGAGTAGACGGTGGCAACTGACCCTCCCTTGACCAAGGGGAGAGTAGACGGTGGCAACTGACCCTCCCTTGACCAAGGGGAGAGGCGACGGTGGCAACTGACCCTCCATTGACCAAGGGGAGAGGCGACGGTGGCAACTGACCCTCCATTGACCAAGGGGAGACGTCGACGGTGGCAACTGACCCTCCCTTGACCAAGGGGAGAGTAGACGGTGGCAACTGACCCTCCCTTGACCAAGGGGAGAGGCGACGGTGGCAACTGACCCTCCATTGACCAAGGGGAGAGGCGACGGTGGCAACTGACCCTCCCTTGACCAAGGGGAGAGTAGACGGTGGCAACTGACCCTCCATTGACCAAGGGGAGAGGCGACGGTGGCAACTGACCCTCCATTGACCAAGGGGAGAGGCGACGGTGGCAACTGACCCTCCCTTGACCAAGGGGAGACGTCGACGGTGGCAACTGACCCTCCCTTGACCAAGGGGAGAGTAGACGGTGGCAACTGACCCTCCCTTGACCAAGGGGAGAGTAGACGATGGCAACTGACCCTCCCTTGATCAAGGGGAGAGTCGACGGTTACAACTGACCCTCCCTTGATCAAGGCGAGAGTCGACGGTGGCAACTGCCCTCCCTCGACGCTGTACTTGACTGTTTGCGATTCACAGCTGCCGGATATCACTTCCTCCCCCTTCAGCATCGTGGGCTTGCCCTTTCCCTGGGAGGAAAATCCAGGCTGCCTGACGGCGAATCCCCAAGCAGCAATGGCCAACTTGGGAGTTTCTCTTTCGTGACAACTTGGATACCCAATAACGATTTCGTTATCAACAACTCTGCAATCCGACAATTCGTTTGAAACGAGCATCGCCAACATGTATCGCAGCTGACCGCACCGTCGGCACACCTTCGCCTTCCTCAGACCAAGGTGGCCTTCAGCAGGGCCTGCGACTGCATCAGCAGCAGCATCTCGTCCTTGCTGAGCGGGCACGTGCTGAACAGCTCGTGACACCGTGACGGCGGCGAGCCGCGCATCAGACGGCCCATGTGCGCCGCGTACGTGTACTGGTAGGCGGCGCTGGCCGGAGGCTCCAGATGGAAGCGCCTGAGGGCACAGGTCAGCCGACTGGTGCGCATCGAAGCATTGTGTGATAGGTGCCTGGGGTACAGGCTACAAATCATCTTCGGCCTCCAGTGTCAAGGGGAGCGCCGAAAATTAATAATTTTTATTTAACTTGCGAATATAAATACAAATGTAGATAACCTATAGAGCTATCAACGTTCTCTATCGAACTATGCTTGATGAAGTGCAGGGCTTTGCTGAGTGTAATTATAATTAAGAAAACAGTATAAAGCACCAGAGCAAGCGCTATATGAGCATGATGTTTTTTACACTGTTTTCGACCTACATGCTATTAATGTTACAGGCTATTGATGTTACAGTCTATCGATGTTCTAGCCCTACATTCAGAGTCAGCTCTCCCTTTGAATGTCGTGCTAGAATCTTTGCAACCACGGTGCCTTTTATGTTCCAACACAGCTGATTATCCATCCGCATTCTGGCTTGAACCTAGCGCCTGGGATTACGTAGAAGTCTGCTGTAGCTGGTGCCGCATCAAGAGAACAACGTTTCATGCAAAGCACACTTGCGGCAGTCGAGATTGAGAAAGCAGCCTGGCTCTTCCAAGCTCTCTGCGTGCTGTGTTTAGCAAATACAGACATTGCTTTTATGGAAGCTTTCTAAAAATACTGCCGCTGATCTCTTAATGCGGGCGCGAGCTCACTCACTTCAGGAAGTTGGCGATGCTTTTCTCGACGTCTCCAGCCTGCGTGAGCTCGTGGTCTTCCTGCATGTGCACCTCGCAGATGAAGCGCTGGATGCATGCCGGACGACTCTGTTTCCAAGATGAAGTCGGCGGACTGAACACTGCAAAAGATGCGAGCAGTGCGCGCCATTAGTGCTTGTTAATGAGCTCTTTTTCCATTGTCCCTTGTTCGCTACAACAGCCGCAATAAGGCCACGATGATGGTGCCTGGAAGCATGTCAAGTGCGGGACTCAATTAGACCGAATTGGCTAATCATCAGCTCCAGTGGGGTGACAAACAATGCCATGATCTCCTATATTGGCAGCTCCACTGTGGGCGAGAGAAAGCGAGAGAGCGAGAGAGCGAGGGAGCGAGAGAGATAGAGAGAGAGAGAGAGAGAGAGAGAGAGAGAGAGAGAGAGAGAGAGAGAGAGAGAGAGAGAGAGAGAGAGAGAGAGAGAGAGAGAGAGAGAGAGCGCGCGCGCGCGCACGCACGCGCACCACACAACATCTGCAATTAAACTCAAGTAATTTAGCGTTGCATAGCGATAATGGACTTCATCATTAACAAGCATTTCATTCCTGTAGCAGCCATCTAAAAAAAACTGTACTCCAGTAGTAGCGTCCAGCCAAGAATGCAGAGCCCCCGCCGCCCTCAATGGCTTACCCCTAGGCAACAATAGTGAACGGCTGAGACGAAGGGGAAGGTGCGTAGCTGATGTTGAGCGTCGACTGGAGACAGGTGCTTAGCTGATGTTGAGCATGGATTGGCGATAGTCAGATGCGTAGCTGATGTTGAGCATGGATTGGCGATAGCCAGGTGCGTAGCTGATGTTGAGCGTGGATTGGCGGCAGCCAGGTGTGTAGCTGATGTTGAGCGTGGATTAGAAACAGCCGGGTGTATAGAGGACTCGACTATGACGTGGTATGGTGCTACAAAGGAGTACTTTCCAGAGGGTAAAGATGTTGCGGCGCTACCAAGGGTAACGTTTCATTGCCAAGGAGTATGTCCGGTGGTGCGTGAGTGCATGGCGCCACTGTGAGCTGAGCTTTCACGTGCACAACAGACACAACCCCGCCCAATACGGTGGTTGTCAACGTGCCACCTCATTGTGATAAACGGCGAGAAAGAAGCTATACGCAAGGTGTTGTTTTTCAGGAGGACTTTGGACAGCTTTAGCGGTAGCTACATGATGCTTCATGTAAGTCGCTTAGGCGGGAGGCGGTGCTAAGATTCAGGTTTGCTTTTCAACGTTAGTCTAGCTTCCATTCCCAGGCATTGATGAATGGGTGCATCGGTCAGCCTAGCAGGCAAGGTCGGCTCCTTGCCAACTTCGTGAGGCATGGAACGCTAACTTTTTGCAGGGAAAAAAGATGATGGCAATAGCGATCCTGGCCATAGCAACCCTAAACTTCAAGATTATTCCTGCAGGCTTGGGTTGAGGTGACATAAGGAGCGCGGGTACATTTGGAGAATCTACTTGCGACACGCATGAAATTGTAAGTGTTGAACGGCACGCATGGAAGCGAGCTCTCGCTGATGGCACGACAATCATATTTCTTTGTGTTGAACGATTGATAATTTCTTGCATGGAGAGTTATTAGCAACTGATTAGACTGGCTACATAGAGTGTAAATTCCGTCAGAAAACCGATAGCACCATATATTTTTATATTCAGGATGATTAGACAGTTAAGCGCTATGGAAGAGACATTAATGTACAATATCCCAGTGTTGTAATACATTAGGCCGCATGTACTGAAATCAGGCCAGTTTTCACGTAGTTGCGTTGTGTCATCTTGCTCGGAAGTTAAGACGTTTGGTTCGTTTGATGTGGGACGTTTGATTTGAAATGGTTTCAAGACACCAGTGAAGGACAAGACACCGATCACCGAGCTCCCAGCTATAATGCTTAGCTTCAGGCATTGTTCTCAACTGTCCTGCTTATCGGAACGACTTTGTGATACCGTTGGGTGGAGCGCGCAGGCATCGCCGCAACAGCATCATGCTCTGTGATCGCAATGCCAATCTTCACACAAGACACATTTCTTTATAATCAAAAACACAAGCTCTATTCAATTTTCCAAGTGCAGGGGGTAATTTGCAGTAAACACTTCGGTGGCAGTGCAACACTAAAGTAGAAGGCCGACATACCTAGCACGTTCCTAACCCACCTAGCCTAACACGTTCACCGTTTCAGAGTAATACATCACCTTTAGCGCTACTGAACTGGCCCAGCAGCTCGGTGGTAACTAGCCCAGCAGCCCGGTGGTAATTGGCCCATCAGCTCGGTGGTAACTGGCCCAGCATCCCGGTGGTAGTTGGCCAAGCAGCCCGGGGCTAACTAGCCCAACAGCCCGGTGGTAGCTGATCCAGCAGCCCGGTGGTAACTGGCCCATCAGCTCGGTGGCAACTGGCCCAGCATCCCGGTGGTAGTTGGCCAAGCAGCCCGGGGCTAACTGGCCCAACAGCCCGGTGGTAGCTGACCCAGCAGCTCGGTGGTAACTGGCCCAGCATTCCGGTGGTAACTGGCCCAGCATCCCGGTGGTAGCTGGCCAAGCAGCTCGGGGCTATCTGGCCCAGCAGCCCGGTGGTAGCTGGCCCAGCAGCCCGGTGGTAACTGGTCCAACATCCCGGTGGTAACTTGCCCAGCAGCCCGGTGGTAACTGGCCCAGCATACCGGTGGTAACTGGACTAGCAGCCCGGTGGTAGTTGGCCCAGCAGCCCGGTGGTAACTGGCCCAGCATCCCGGTGGTAACTGGACCAGCAGCCCAGTGGTAGCTGGCCCAGCAGCCCAGTGATAACTGGCCCAGTAGCCCGGTGGTAGCGGACCAAGCAGCCCGGGTGTAACTGGCCCAGCAGCCCGGTGGTAACTGGCCCAGCAGCCCGGTGGTAACCGGTTCAGCAGCCCGGTGGTAACCGGTTCAGCAGCCCGGTGGTAACCGGTTCAGCAGCCAGGTGGTAACTGGCCCAGCAGCCCGGTGGTAACTGCCCAGCATCCGGGTGGTCACTGGCCCAGCAGCCCGGTGGTAACTGGCCCAGCAGTCCGGTGGTAGTTGGCCCAGAAGCCCGGTGGTAACTGGCCCAGCAGCCCGGTGGTAACCCGTTCAGCAGTCCGGTGGTAACCCGCTGAGCAGTCAGTGGCAGCTGGAACACTTCCTTTTTACTCTTGGTGTTTCTTTTCGTCGCAACTTCCCCAGTGCATGGCAAGTTGACCAATGCTGGTACGAATTGAAAAGGTTCGATCACGCCAAGAAAGCGTGACGCGGGCCATCGTTGCCCCTCGTTCGCTGCCAGCCGTCTTATGAACCACGCGGCCGGAATAGGCACGGAAGGCAGCCGGAATAGGCACGGAGGGCAGCCGGAATAGGCACGGAGGGCAGCCGGAGTAGGCACCACGAGCGGGTGTCTACCACGTGCTGTGTAGCCTTAGCATGTCAGCACGTTGCTGCGGGCCACCAGCTCATTGGACCGCCAGTCGGCTTTCTGATATTCTTGCAAGCGTGTTCGACGTCTAAGTAACTCCTTCAACGACTATAAAAAAAAACAAATTGAAATTGAACAGTCACACACGGCCGCTACGATTTACAGACACTTAAAAGTTTGCAATGGCAATGGCGTCTGAAGTGGAGCAAGCAAAAACATATAGCCCGGTCGAATCGTTGTAATTAAAAAAAAAACTTCCCCATGTCTAATGATATGGGATCATGTGTTGGACTCACTCCTATCCAGTGGTCTTTATTTTAGCTGTACGGTATTTGCACGGCATTTGAACGGTATTTGCGGGGAGGAATATTACGATGGCGAATGACGGCTTATTCCTAATTCATCTGGGATGCGATGGGGCGTGATACAATTGGATGAATACTTGAATCTGCGTAGAGCATACGTTATGCAATTTGGCAGGCCGCGTTACTTGAATGTCTGGATAGTATTTTGCATTTGGTACAAAATGCCCCACGGCGATTTCAATGCATCCACAACATTTCAAAGCGCTTCAAATCTGAACAATGATAACTTCTGTAGCCTTGCTTGTGATTGACCCAACGTGTCTCACTGGTTTTCCGTTGTTAAAATACCGCAACTACCTTTCCAACATTTCCATTTCATTTCATTAATTCATCCATTCATTCATTTATTCATTCATCCCTTTAATTCCATCCAACATTTCCAACAAACAACCTTTCCAGCACCCAATCTCGTTTACTTGCCGTACTGCCTACCGTTGAAAGTTGCGGAAACCATGCTGCCGCCAAGAAGCGCGCCCGACATCACAATATTTGCTGCTGGACAAGGGCGTCGCCACCGGGGGGGCAGGGGGGGCAGTCGCCCCCCCTGCCGTGAAACTGGGGGGGCGCCGCCCCCCCTGAAATTTGAGGAGGCCCCCATCCGCAAATGCACAGCAAAAAAAGGTGAGCAAGGAGGCCGACGGGACAGAAGATCATACTGTCAATGAGGCATCAAGACTGACGAGGCCCCCAGGAAATATAATCAGGTCTCTATAAGAGACGTAGAACAGAGATTGGAAGGAGGCCCCCAGGACGAAAAGGAGGCCCCATGACGAAAAGGAGGCCCCTATGACGAAAAGCAGGCACCCATGACGAAAAGGAGACCCCAAGACGTAGAACAGAGATTAGGAGGAGGCCCCCAGGAACAAAAGGAGGCCCCCAGGACGAAAAGGAGGCCCCCAGGACGAAAGGAATGCACCCAAGGACAAAAAGGAGGCCCCCAAGACGTAGAACAGAGATTGGGATGAGGTCCCCATGATGAAAAGGAGGCCCCCAGGAAGAAAAGGAGGCCCCTAAGACGTAGAACAGAGATTGGGAGGTGGGCCCCAGGACGAAAAGGAGGCCCCCAGGACGAAAAGGAGGCCCCCAGGACGAAAGGAATGCACCCAAGGACAAAAAGGAGGCCCCCAAGACGTAGAACAGAGATTGGGATGAGGTCCCCATGATGAAAAGGAGGCCCCCGGGAAGAAAAGGAGGCCCCTAAGACGTAGAACAGAGATTGGGAGGTGGGCCCCAGGACGAAAAGGAGGCCCCCAGGACGAAAAGGATGCCCCAGGACGCAAAGGAGGCACCCAAGACGTAGAACAGAGATTGGGAAGAGGCCCCCATGACTAGAAGGAGGCCCCCAGGACGAAAGGAGGCCCCCAGAATGAAAGGGATGCACCCAAGGACAAAAAGGAGGCCCCCAAGACGTAGAACAGACATTGGAATGAGGTCCCCAGGACGAAAAGGAGGCCCCCAGGACGAAAAGGAGGCACCCAGAACGAAAAGGAGGCCCCCAAGACGAACAGGAGGTCCCCAGGACGAAAAGGAGGCCCCCAGGACTAAAAGGAGGCCACCAGGACGAAAAGGATGCCCCCATGACGCAAAGGAGGCCCCCAAGACGTGGAACAGAGATTGGGACGAGGCCCCCAGGACTAAAAGGAGGCCCCCAGGACGAAAAGGAGGCCCCAGAACGAAAAGGATGCACCCAAGGACGAAAAGGAGGCCCCCAAGACGTAGAACAGAGATTGGGAAGAGGCCCCCAGGACGAAAAGGATGCCACAAGACGTAGAACAGAGATTGGGAGGAGGCCCCCAGGACGAAAAGGGGGCCCCCAGGACGAAAAGGAGGTCCCCAGGACGAAAAGGAAGCCCCAAGACGCAAAACAGAGATTTGGAGGAGGCCCCCAGGACGAAAAGGAGGCCCCCAGGACGAAAAGGATGCACCCAAGGACGAAAAGGATGCTCTCAAGACGTAGAACAGGGATTGGGATGAGGTCCCCAGGACGAAAAGGAGGCCCCCAGGACGAAAAGGAGGCCCTCAGGACGGAAAGGATGCCACCGATACCGGCAAGAAGCCACCCAGGTTAGACGAAAAGGCTTCCGATGGGTGGCAGGATAGTCTTAATTTGGAAAACGAGGCCCCCAAGACGGAAGAGGATGCCCCTGCAATATAAAATTAAGACAAGATAGGGGAGATTTCTCCGGACGCAACAGGGGCCCCAAGACGGGTAAGAAGGTCTCCGCAGGAATGAGAGAAGGCCACCGAGACCAGCCAGATGAGGCCCATATTTTGGAAGAGGAGGACCCTAGAAGATAAAATCTAGGACTTGGACGCAAAAGCACCATGCTAAGAGGATAATGAGGCTCCAAACACAGATAAGGAGGCCCCCATGACGTGAGAGGAGGCCCCTAATTAAAAAAAGGAGTCACCTAGGAGAGGGTAGGAGTCCCCAGAAATCAAGAGTGTCAAAAATGGCACGGAGGAAACCAGGATTGCAAGGGAGGCCCCAACACCGGAAAGGAGGCCACAGAATATGAGAGGAGGCCTTAAGACGGAAAAGCAAGCCAGTGGATATGAGATGAGGTTTCGGAGACGCAAAAGCAGGCCCCAAACAGGTGAGGTTCCACCGAGATAGAAAAGGACGATCCAGAGACGTGGCAAGAGGCACCTAATTGGGAAGGGAACGACACAAGATTGGAAATGAGACCCCATGATGAACGAGGAGGCCCCTAAAATAGGAGAGAAAAGCCATTGGATAAGAGAAATGGCTCCCAGGCGGAAAAGAAGGCTCGAAGACGGCTAAGAAGGTCCCCGGGAAATAATAAGGCCAATAAGATAGGAAAGGTTGCCAGTAATTTGGCAGAGGAGGCGCCTGGAAGAGAAGAGGAGTCCACCAGGAGATAAGAGACCACCCCTAAGATGGGTAAAGATCGAATCCACACGCAGAGCAGGAGGCCCCAAGACGTGAGAGGAGGCCCCTAATTTGAAAAAAGAAGGCCTCTAGAAGAGAAATGAGGCATCTGCCGGACTCGAGAGGAGTCCCTCAAGAAGGAGTAGGTCTCCAGGACCAAATGAGACCCCGAAAACCGGAAAGAGTTCCCAGGAAATGAGAGGAGGCCCTTAAGATGGGAGTGGTAGCAGGTATAGAAGAGGTGAGGTTTCCAAAATTGAAGATCCCTCAAAACGGGTAAGGCTTTGCCATGATAAAGGAAGAGGCCCACGAGGCGTGGCAGGAGGCCCCTAATTTGGCAGAGAATGCCCCTCGAAGATGAGAGGAAGCCCCATGCCTTCTTAAAGGGTCCCCAGAATGCAAGAGGAAGCCCTCCAAGACGGGAGAGGAGGACCATTGAATATGGAGGAGGGTAGGACACACAAGGAGACGTCGAAAACCAGTAAAAAGTCTCTAGGAAATGAGACGAGACCCCTAAGACGCGACAGGAGGCCTATAATTTGCAAGAAGAAACCATTAAGAAATAGTAGGAGTCGTGTCTGGGTACTTTAAAATCACGATATGGGCCCCAAAAGATCCGGCGGGGCCCCCGCAAATTATGCTGAGCCTGGGGTACCAAAAATTCACCGCCCGGACCACCACAATCATGCCAGGGGCACGACAGGTCGTACCGTGCCCCAACAGTCTGATTGGGACCAAAACAAATGAAGCCGGAGCAGCGAAAAACAATCCGGACATGGATAATAACTTTGGGAGCCCAACAATGACGCCAAAAGCACCCAAAGCGCATTGGACCCCCAAAAAGTGTCGAGGCCGCTATAGCTCGCGCTAGGGATCCAAGAGAATGACGTCGGGGCCCAAAAGATCACATTGGACTAAAAAAAGTCACGTCGCAGCCCTTGAAAATCACACTGGAGGCCCAGAAGGTCGCACCGGGGCCCCAAAAGTTGCAGCTGCCCCCAAAATCAATCCTTAATCGGAATGTCACTCTGGGACAAAAAAAAACTCCTTCAGTGGCCGCAGTGCTATATCAAAGGGGCAAATGCCCCCTCCATCCTGAGAGGGATAAGCTCCCAAGAATCGTGCCGGGGCCCAAAAAATCGTGCTGGGACCACCAAAATTCGCGTCGG
This sequence comes from Ashinkailepas kermadecensis, assembly GCA_034440615.1. Taxonomy (NCBI): domain Eukaryota; kingdom Metazoa; phylum Arthropoda; class Thecostraca; family Neolepadidae; genus Ashinkailepas; species Ashinkailepas kermadecensis. The sequence continues at coordinate 36,316 of JAOTOM010001958.1, read as the reverse complement.
TCCACCAGAATTCGCGTATGGGTCTCCAAATAGATACGGCGAGCCCCGGAAAACTCGCTCCGAGGCCCGAAAAATTGCAACAGGAACCGCCAAAATCGCGTTGGGGCCACAGCTAAATACAACGCGTCCCACAAACTCGAACCAGGCACCTCAAATATCGCGCTCGGGACCCACAATTCCCATCGGTAGTCCCGTCGAGGCTCTCAAAAATTGGCGTCTTGGGCCACACGTAAGCACAGTGTAACCACAAACACCGGATCGGTATCCGAAAAAATCAAGCTGGAGCCCTCCAAAATAAGGAGGGATTCCAACAACTAAATGCCCAGGTTAAAAAATGGCTCTGGAGCACCGAACATATTATCAGATGCCTTCACAAATTGCATACGGCACCGAAAAACAAACCGGATCTCGAACAATCGAGGTGGGATACAAAAACATGGCGCCAAGGGCTCGAGAAATCAGGCCGGGATTCGGACTTTTAAAAAATCAGAAAGGCTTCACAAAAATCGTATTGAGCCCAGAAAACTGGGGTTGGGTCTCCGGAACCACGCGCCTAGGCGCGATAAGCCTCTCTGGGACCTAGAAACATCGTACCGGAGCCCCAAAATTGTACTGGGGCCCCACAACTGGGCGTCAGAAGCCCAAAATAGACACATCAGGACCCTAAGAGCACAACGGGGGCCGAAAATACAACTGGCCCTCCAAAGCGCACAGAGTCTCACAAAAAGCGACAGGGCCTTAACACATGCGTTGCAGCCATAAATATACATACCGGGAGGTCTAAAAAATATACTGGAAGCTCTCAAGGCACACAGGGGTCATGCTAACGCACAAGGACCTGAAAAAGTGGTTGAGGCCGCAAAAGGCAACATGGTTCCAAAACAAACAAAAAGACCGGGCGCTAAATAAACACATCGCGGTCTTCGAAAACGCCCTAACACGTCAAAAAAAACCTCGGTGCGCAAAAATGCAACAAACCATAAAACGAGCAGGGGGTTCGAAAATGTTTTAGGCCCCTAACAAAAATGGATTGGAGCCATAATACACAATCATAGAGCAAGAAAGACGCAATGGGTCCAAAAAAGAATGCTGAGGCAGGGCCTCGGTTCGGTAGCCAATCTGGGAGGATAGCAGCAAAGATATGAAGTGCATCAAACTTCAGCGGAAACCGCATTTCGTAACTACCAGAAAATGTGGAAAGTAGGAAACTAATGATCGAATTTAATCAATCGACTTTTCGCAGCGAACGCCCATATGAAGCATTCCATCACGTCAAATATGGCGCAATTGTATCATGTGGCAGCAATTAGCAAAACGCAGAAGGCCTCGCAGAGGCCGTAGCATCGCACGAAGTGTGGCGAATTCACCGAATACGAAAGATGCACTGACGTTGCCGTCGTGGCGACCGGGTGCTATGAACTGGAATGCCTGAAATTGTGAAATTTTGTATTTTAAAGTGGTGGGTAATACATTTTAAATTGAAGTTGTGGGCCTAATACATCTTCGAAACACTGCTCGTTTTAGTGCTTTGTTGCTTTTTTGTGCACCGAGTATGTTCCACGTGGCAGGGCGTTTTCGAAGATCCTGATGTGTTTATTTAGCTTCCGGTCGTTTTGTACGTTTTGGAACCATGTTGTCTTTTGTGGCCCAGCCTCTTTTTCAGGCCCTTGTGCGTTCTCATGGCCCCTGTGCGCCTTGCGAGCTTGCAGTGTATTTTTTTTCGAGCTCCCGGCATGTTTATTTAGGGCTGCAACGCATGTTTTAAGAGGCCCTATCGCTTTTGGGAGACTCGGTGCGCTTTGGAAGGTTAGTTGTATTTTCGGGCACCGTTGTACTCTTAGGGTCCGGCTGTGTATATTTGGGGCTTCTGATGCACATTTATGGGGCCCCAGTACGATTTTGGGGCTTCGGTGTGATTTTTATGGGTCCCAGCGCGACTTATCGCGCCCAGGCGCGTGGTTCCGGGGACCCAACGCCAGCTTTCTGTGCTCAACGCGATTTTTTGTGGATCTTTTCTGGGTTTTTATGTCCGAATCCCGGCCTGATTTCTCGAGCCTCTGGCGCCATGTTTTTGCATCCCACCTCGATTTTTCGAGATCCGGCATGCTTTTCGGTGCCATACGCAATTTTATTAAAGCATCTGGAGAAAAATGTTCGATGCTCCAGAGCCATTTTCCTGATCCGGACATTTATTTGTTGGAATCTCTCCTTTTTTGGAGGGCTCCAGCTTGAATTTTTGGGATACCGATCCAGTTTTGTGGTATTGGTGTAATTTCAGCAGTGTGAGGTAACTTATCAAGGTACCAAAAGAAAACCTTAGAACTGGGTGGTGGAGTTAGGGTTGAAATCCGACCAATCAGAAACCATAGTGGTAGATTAGGCCCCTCCACAGGACAATTTAGTTGATGACTAATTATATTATTTCGAAATGTTCCCTTTGACAAAATAGCGGTCAAAATCCAAGGACTTTTAATGGGCGTAGGTGCCTCCCCCCTCCCCTGCAAGTCCGTTTGCCCCCTCCTGCTTGACGCAAATATAGTACTCCACTGGTCCCTCAATAATTTTCCGAAACATACGCCCATGGGGAAAAACCAACATCGAGGGGACAAATTACCCCTCACAAGCATACAATACAGCATCCATGCCCCATATAAAATGGGATGAATGATGTTTTTAAATGCATTTTCTTCCAACAAACTTCTTTTCTGTTATTACAGCCTGCATGATTAGAGCTTCCCAGCTTCCATACCTTCTCAGTCATTTACAAAACGGTACAGCACAGCGAAAACGATGGGCGTAACGGCGTGGAATTTGAAGGTTTGGATTATGTATGCACTGACATTGTTGCATTGTTGCATTGCCATTTATGCATTGCTGTTCAATGCTTGTTCTTGCCGTGAATTTATTCGCTGAGGATATATTTTAGTTCGTGTGACAGTTGCCTTGCAGCCAGCACCAAATGTTATAAAAATAAACAAATTCCTAAGATGGCGCTCAGAAAACCAATGCAATCCACTTCTCGTTGTCGCCTTTGCGAAATTGTCGTCCTATGACTGAGAAATGATCGTTCAAGCTTTGCTTATGGCATCAAGCTGGTGGGAATAAATCACAGTAGTGATGAATCTAGCTATATTCAGTTAGACTTGGAGGACTTAAAAGTGGGTTGATCAATGGCAGATATCTGTAAGATATGCTTAACACCAGCCCCGCCAGCTCGCTGCAATCTAGAGGCCAGCGGGAAGATTCGAGAAAGCATTGAGACGTTGGTTTGTTTTGGCACTTATGTATTTATCCAAATATTACTTATTTATGCCCTGGTATGACCCAGTTTTCAGCGAAAATTATTAGTGCTATTGCGTTTTGAGTAAATGATGCACCATGTCAAGAACAAACAAAACACCAATATCAAATCATGTTCCCCATTCTCGAACCATAGTAAGAGCCTGAAAACAATATGAGACCCTAACACAATGGAGGCCCCCTTTCGGGGAACAGGAGGCCCCCTTCCGACCTTGCCCCCCCTGGAAGAATTTCGTGGCGACGCCACTGCTGCTGGACATCACCAGCCACTGCCCCTTCTATATCTCAACCTAACCAGCCACTGCACCATCCATATTTGGACGCCACCAGTTACTGCACCATCTCTATTTGAACGTCACCAGCCACTGCATCATCTCTATTTGGACACCACCAGCCACTGTTCCATCTATATTTGGACGTCAACAACTGCACGATTCCTATTTTGGATGCTACCAGTCCCTGCCTATATTTGGACGTCACCAGCCTAGTTTATCTATCTATAATATCACCATCTATGATTTGACGTCACTAATTGCACCATCTACATTTAGACGTCACCAGCCACTGTATCAACTATATTTAGATGGCACCAGCAACTGCACCATCTATATTTGGACGTCACTAACTGCGCCATCTATATGTGGACGTCACCAGCCATTGCACAATCTATACTCTGGCGTCATCAAACAGCGCCATCTATATTGCTGAACATCGCCGACCGGCGGGCCGCCCGCACCACGTACCGTCACCGCGGCGGCGCTGCTTCAGCACCCGGTACAAGGGCGCCGTAGTCTCGATATCGCGCACTGTCGGCGTTGGTGTCTCCTCTCCCTCTGTCCACGTCCGGCGGGGCCGACGGCTGGCTGGTGACGTGGCCGGGTGGGACTCTGTGGGCACGCAAATCCGTCTGAGGACAGGAGCAGATGTAAGGGGAACTGGGGGTATGTGCTCCTACCCCCACATGAAAGGTGGGCGCCACTCCGGCCGGGAAAAGACGTCCCGCTGGGAAGGCCCGATTGCACTCCCCCTCGAGTCTATCAGCCAGAGACGCCCCTCTGAGACGAAAAGGCACTCCTCCGGGAAGGCTCGAGTGTATCCCCTTGAATTATTCAGCCAGATGCGCTCATCGGGAGGTAAAGGTACCCCTCCAGGTACTTTCGCAGTGCGGTCCCTCCGGACATGTGCCCCCTTTGACAATTCCTGGATCCACCCCTGTGTGAGGGCAGTGCGTGCGATCATTACCGAAATCATAAGCACACGAAACAGGGGTTCTGGTGCTCGCTTTTTATATATCGATTAATACCAAATTCTTTTTTACGTTTGAATACGTTTTTCAACGTTTTTTTAACGTTTTTAACGTTTTTATATTCTTTTTTGGCTTGACTTAAGTCGTAGCTGAGTGATGGGCTGACTATGCTATGGCTGGGACCATGACTTGGCCGTCGCCTCTGAAGCGCATCTCGACAACATCTTGGTTCAGAAGATCCCCACACCCTCACCATTTCACCCCTCATTAGGATTGGGCGAGAAGGCGATACCCAGCGCGCTGCATGGCACAAGACGAAACCATTGGTACCAGATCAACACCCAGAGTGCTGCAGGGCGCAAGACAAAGCCATTGGCACCAGATCATTACCCATCGTGCTGCATGGCACAAAATAAAGCCATTGGTGCCAAATCAACACACATCGTGCTGCATGGCACAAAATATAGCCATTGGTACCAGATCAACACCCAGCGTGCTGTATGGCACAAGACAAAGCCATTGGTACCAGATCACCATCCATCGTGCTGCATGGCACAAAATAAAGCCATTGGCATCAGATCAACACCCAGCGTGCTGCATGGCACAAGACAAAGCCATTGGCACCAGATCAACATCCAGCGTGCTGCATGGCACAAGACAAAGCCATTGGCACCAGATCAACATCCAGCGTGCTGCATGGCACAAGACAAAGCCATTGGCACCAGATCAACGTCCAGAGTGCTGCATGGCACAAGACGGTTACACTTTCGATTAGCCAGTGGTCGCCAGGGCAAGTCGGGTCACAGTTTCCAGAAACGTCGGAAGCTGACGGCTTCAACATGGCAGTGCACTAAATCCATTAAGATAGGATCGCAAACTAAACACTGACGGGCACCTTAGGTTCGTGAAAATGTACCGACATCCACTTAACCTCGCAACGCACACACTTGACAAGTCATGTCAGGTTAAGCCATCGTATGGCACACCAATCGTGATATATACTGTTCAAAGCATTACAAGTGACTTATTTATCACTCGTAGGCACAAAAATGTCGCAGAACTCGAATTCAGGCCGCTGAGATGTCCTGGAACGCGTGACGGGCGAAGTCATACGAGATCAAATTAAGTCAATTAACTCGTTTGATTAAGAGGTCATCAAAGGGACTGCGTTGCGTGATAATATTACAATAATAGTTAATTTTTGTTTAATCTGTGCACAATAACTGCAGAAAAGAAGACAAAAATGCCACCGCAACGCAAACGCACCAATTGTAGCCGCATACATCATATCGTGGCTTCGTAATCTGATACGACCTAACCAATTTGTCAACTCTCCACGAAAAAGAGAACAATGTTAATGTAGCATAAATTATCCAAAACATTGGTGTGCTGGCGCTTACCGCTTACCGTTTGTTGAATCAAACTTCCACAAGCATCTCACCATAAGCACCCCGAAGATACTACGTGACACGTCGAAGGTGCTTGCTCTGCTGGAGGTGCGGAGATAAAGATTTCGGCTGCAAAATATGTTAAAATTAATGAAGCCATGATGATTTTGAAATGTTCCTGCCAGCTACCATATACTGACACCACTGCTTTCGGCTTCAGAAATATCTCTCAGGTAGGTTAGATCCAGACATGATCCTGAATCCATCTCATAACTGAGACTGGGAATCTGATCTTGAATCCCAGATGCAGGATTGTATGCTTCCTACGATCCGGGTCAACAATTTTAACTGATTATCAACCCATCATGATTCAGGATTTAGTTTTCTTGTTTTGCCCGAGACTAACAATGAGTCCATTTATGATCCTTCCTTCAGTTTTACTGAGAGATCCACAGGAGATAACATCTTACGCTTGTGTACAAGGAATCCTGCGGAGTCCATAAACGGGACTCCAACAGAGCGCATAAATGTGTCCTTAAATCCAAGTGAGATAAATGAAATGTATTGCTACCTGACCCGACATCACCTGCTATCCTGCCACATGCCGAGTAGCAGAGGAAATCAAACCTGGATCCGATAATCACGCCGGATAGCATACCTGGCGCACCCCTGATTCGCTACCTGCTTCGTCCTACTTCATCTGTAACGCTCGAAAGTGCTGCCCTCTCACTGCAGCCAGCGAAATATTGATTCAAATGTCTCCAATAGGACCCGTTCCCTCATTATGCATTTATTATCGGCCTCGTTGCATTTCTTAGTAAAGTTGTTTCTGTTATTTTACCGTGCTTCCTGCTTTTTACTTGATTATTTTGAACAGTGTTTTGAACATGTAATTATCGTCCTGTTGGCTTGATTCCTTTTTCCTCCGTCAAGTCTGAAGTGTAGTCCTGTCACTTGTCTGTACTTGTCCTCTGTCCTACTTGACGCTCGTGCTGGTAGGACGCTCGACGCAAACCGACCGCTGATTCTACTTAACTACTGATCGCCATTGTTTCACTCTGTTCATCATCTTCACAAAGTTAATACTGTTTGTTCGCGGATTTCTTTCCATTGATTGCTCCTTTGTTTTTGCACTGTCTTTTTGTTATTGTCTGGCTACATCATTCCTTTCTTTGAACATGCTTCTTCTTAGTCGACTCACATATACTTGAAGTCTTTCATGATTGACTTCATATCATTCAGTGCTATATATATTTTTGACAACACGAAAGACCACAAATAAGAAATTGTGGACGACATAAATCGGTAAATGATGTCTACGTTGTGTTGCAAATTGCAATATTTCTTCTGAAGTGTTCGACATCATTATTCGAAGGAAAGGGACCTTGACGTCGCTCCCATGCCATTACTACAGATGGCGCTGTATGCCGAACCGGATTACCAGATGGTGCTGCACGCCGTGCCTGATTACAAGAGATGGCGCTGCACGCCGTGCCGGATTACCACAGATGGTGCCGCACTCCGCGCCAGATTACCACAGATGGCGCCGCACTCCGCGCCAGATTACCACAGATGGCGCCGCACTCCGCGCCAGATTACCACAGATGGCGCCGCACTCCGCGCCAGATTACTACAGATGGTGCCGCACTCTGCGCCAGATTACCACAGATAGCGTCGCACTCCGTGCCAGATTACCACAGATGGCGCCGCACTCCGTGCCGGATTACTACAGATGGTGCCGCACTCTGCGCCAGATTACCACAGATAGCGTCGCACTCCGCGCCAGATTACCACAGATGGCGCCGCACTCCGCGCCGGATTACTACAGATGGCGCTGCATGCCGAGCCGAATTACCAGTCGCCGCTGCACGTCGGGCCGGATTACCACAGATGGCGCTGCACGCAGAGTCAGATTACCACAGATGGAACTGCACACCAAGTTGCCAGCAGTAACTATGTGGGCAACGGTGTGATGGCCGATCCTGTGCCTGCAGCACGGAAACTCTGTGGCCTGGGTTTTCCTCCGGCCCGTCCAGCGCTCCCTAATGACACCCCATGCTGGCAACCAGATGGGAAGTTACGAGTATTACTAATGGCCACGGTTACATAGCCGGCCATCGCATTTAAAATTGACATGTCATTTACAACCCCCGAGTGTTGTACGTGCCAGAAGCAAGAGATCTTCAATCGATATCATCAAATGCCCTGTAATTTGAATGTATCCGTTTTTAATTGGAAGGCACCCGAAAAAGTAATGAGTTATTGTTAACAAGAGGACTAGAATTTAACGAGTCTGATATATTTCTCCTGATTCCAACCCGGCGTGTGCCCGAAGTGTTTTTGATTCAATATGACTTTGGAAAATTAATGCAGCACCGGGTCCACATCGAACGAACTTTGCCTTGAGCACCATTTAGCTTCCAAACTGCTCCAATGGTCGACTTTGTGAACTCCCATGCACTCCATTCCTGAATAGTGGTTTTATGACCATGCATGGTTTGTGTGTTCTTACACAAAGCAATATACTCTGATCTGGCAAGAACCACGAAATTCAAGATCGAAAGGCGGCAGTGTAGGACACGGCTCTCTGTGCTTAGTGAGCATATTAACATCTCTGTACAGAATGAGACGCCCAGAAGGGTATCTCGCATCTTTAGATGGCACCTACCTTATCATGCTTACATTGATTTGCATCTCTGCCGGCCCAGAAATAAGGCTGCCTGCTCTCGCTGAGCACATTGTCACCAAAGCAATGCCTGCCAGAGTCTTCATCGCTTCATGTTTGTTGAGAATATTCTCTGGAGACGAGCAAGTCCGAACAAGGGCTCTGTCGCCCGAGCCCCAGAGGTGCGTTTGACAACTCGGTCACGCACACACGCACACACGCACACACGCACACACGCGCACACGCACCACTTTGATTCGTCACAGTTCCGGTATGGCAGCAAGCACGATGGGGAGGAAGAGGAATGCGGAACGCCTTTTGACTTTTCTTGAAAAATGCACTTCGGCCTGCTCGTGCTATTTCGTGCCATGAACAGGAAAAGCATCATGCTGTACGTACAAGTCAGTCTATAAGATGTGGAACAGGTTGTTTTTTTCGGAGGAAAACGATCAATAGTTTAATGAGAGCTGGGTGGTCATCCCCCAACAATCAGGGCAAAGATAAAGGAATTTTGTGTGCTCGGCAGTAGTCTATCAGCGCTTTGCGAGGGCTATGGTGTGGCTGCCAGTGTATGAGTACATGTGTGACTGTAAGATTGGCATTGCATGCATGATAGGCATGAAGGCCGAGGTAAAGCGTTATAAATATATCGATGTGTGAAGTAATTATGCCTCATGCGTAGCCGCGATATAACTCTTTTCCATGTCGGTTTGTTTGAAAACATGATATTCAGGAATCGACGACAGGTGTCATAAGTCGCAATGGTATATGGTTTGTATTCGGAATCGATTCAGGTTGACAAAAATGTCGAATTATCTGTCGTATGGATGATTTGATGCACTGAAAATGTTGTGGAATTTCCGTGATGTTTGGTAGCACAGAACATGATGCTTTTGCTAGTTGGTCTGCTTCTTCGTTTCCTGAGATGCCACAGTGACTGGGCATCCGCAGGAAACGGACCTTCACGTCCATTAGATGTATTGTTTCGAGTATTTTACCAATGGAAAGATTACAATGATGCGAAAAAGCAAGTGAAAAATGGATTGCAAAGCAGATTTGGAGTCCGAACAAATGACGACACCTCGCATTGAGTGAAAGTAGAAACGATTGAGAATATAACTGAGGGCAACGAAGAGAGCATACAATTCGGTGATGAAAATGGAGGTTCCGTCTGGCAAACGATGTTGTTTTTTTTTTATTCCAGAAACAATGACACTTCCTGTGAGGTTGGCATCTTTAGAGCCCTCGGCAATAATAAAAGGAACAGGGCGATAACCAGACCGAAACTGATGACACTTTTGCTTGGCATATTCTGGACAACGCTGGGATTTTAGACAACGCTGGGAAGTCGTGGTCAGATAAAAATGTGTCGTTCGGCCATCTGCCACAGTGCGGTAGTTGGTGAACGAAGATAAATAATAGTGGAATAGTTGAATGAAGTTGTGCAGCAAAGATTTTGACTTCAGGAGCTATAGTGAGGCCAGTTCGCTTTTTCCGCTGGACTTAAATAATCGGGATGTAAATTTGGGAGAACCTGCAACGACGATTGTGTGGGGTCTTCTTCGTGAAATTTAACTTTTAGGCATACCTAAGTATCTGTTGCATTCCACAGAGAGCTAATGGAAGAATTCCTGCTTCGGCTTCTGGAGAAATGATGGGAGAAGTAGTCATTGCGCCGAGTGCTATACGGAGGAATATATTTTGAATGCTATACGGAGGAATTTATTTTGAATGGGATCCAAATGTTCAAGGCGGAGGTTGGTTGTTGGAGTTTAAGGGCGCATCGACTGCGTCGGTCATGCAGCGCCCATAGCGGAGGTGCTTGCACCAGCATAAACTACTGAGCCATAGGTAATGATGGGAGAAATCATGAATTTATACCAAGAAATTATATGATAATTTGTTTATGTAAAAGGGTATGGCGATCGGCTCCAAATTGTACATAAGTAACACAGTGAAACAAATTTAGTCGGTGAAAACATTTATTTTGGACATGCTTCGTGTGTTGGTACGTAGAGAGCCTGCGATCAAAAATAGCTACGATAAATTTAGGTCATCCTACAAATGGTCTGTCGTTTTTCCCTAGGCGAAGCAGTGTTTCTGGGTTAGGGCAGAGAGTTGATTTGCAAACAAAAAACATTGTTGTGGATTTTGGGGTTGGCAAATTTAAACCATACTTGATGGACCATTGATATAGCCGGTCAAGTGGGTTCTGCGTTCGAAGTAAACACCGTTCGTAAATTTTGTCTGAGCACAAAATTGCCCTGTCGTCTGCAAAAACAAAAGAATATGTTAAATTGACAGTGGTGGGCGAAAAGGTCATCCCTGATGATGCAAAATAAAACTGGCGATATGCAGCTCCCCGTGCCAACCCGTTCCGCAGACCATGTGGATCGGTGATAGCTGACCTGCGTCTGAGTTGGAAAGGACGAGACCAGATAGAAAGCGTATTAAATACTGAGCGAAATGTCATTCGACGCCGTGTTCATGAAGCTTGAAAAGTGATGCTGGTTTGAAAACTATATAATAAGCTTTGCTAATGTATACAGCGCGACAGTGTATTCGTGTTGTAACCAAGTCATGTGTCTGTTTCTAGCCGGATAAGGTGATCAGTAGTGCTGCGTCCTCGATGAAAAACACATTTCATTGGAGATAAAAGAGAATGTGTCCAGGTGCCAGTTCAATATTTTAATAACCATTCATTCAAAGCGTTTTCCTAGGCAACTGGTGAGGACAATCCGCTAAAATTATTTGGGTCATTATGGCCTTTTCCTGGTTTTGGAACAGGGATTCCGAAGGCCTTTTCCAATCCTCAGGAAAGACGTGGTTTCACCATCATGAACTAAATGTTTGCAAAATGCAATGTTTGTCATGGTCAGATAAATGTCGGAAAACATAATTCCCGACACAACCTACAAGGTTGTGAGGCCATACAAAAGTGTCACCGGCGGAGATGACATTCTCCAGTTCAGAAATTGGAAAAGGAGCCTTGCATGTTTCAGTGTTGTCCAGATAGCGCGAATTGGTCCGAAAAGTGTGTTGTGCATTTTCTATGAAACCCGACCTGTAGCTGGCATTGGAGCTACTGCGAACCATGCTATGCACCACGCTGTTTACCACTGCTTGTAGTTCTGCAATGGTGAAATCTTGGTTTTGAGGGCCGGGAGTGATTTAAATGGGGAACGTCCGAACAAACCGCGGATAAATCCACAAATTTCGCTCAAAGGTGTTTCGAAAGTGAACTGTAGATGTGTTGTCCATGAACGGCGCCTAGCATCACGTGTGACGCGACGTGTTTGCGCACGTTCATGATTTCGATGGTATAAATTTTGTGAATCGGGATGGCTGAGACATTTTCGAAATGCTCTTTTTCTAGCTGCGATGGCCTGTGCCACTTCTGGGCTCCACCAGGATACTATAATTCTTATTTTAAAATACTTTGTGAGTGGCACAATCTTTGGTCTGGGCTCGGGTTTGGGTGTTGATGATGAGGGTTCCGTTGGCAGAGGCTCAATCTCGGGATTGGCTAAGGAGCAGATAGTGAGGAGCTGTTTGATAGGCCAGAAGACGTTGAAACGACGGAATCAGACGTCTTTTTCGACAGGTTTGACGACTACGTAAGAGCCAGCACTGTTGAGGTGTGGCTCGGTAGTCAAGGGCGTGCGAGGGTCAGTTGATTTTATTGGTTCAGGTTGAGAGGCTCGGGAGGGCGCGGTCAGCTTGGAGCGTGAGTCAGCGGCATGGAGACTGATGGCCTGGTCTGGTGGGGTATACCGGTGCGTGGTCTTTTGACGAGCAGGGGTCGGCGAGGCACAGAGGGCTTCCATGGCGTCATCCGAAGGAACCGACCGGCGTGGGTCACCAGCAGCGGTATCAGCAGTGTCATCATCAGTGGTCAATGGGGACAATCAGAATCGGAATCCGGCGGCGAGCTGGGGTCAACATTCTGCCGCTTTTCCACATCGTTGGAAGAGAAAACACCCTGCCTAACTAAATCTGCCGGAACACAGCGAACAAACACATCGAGCAAAGAACAAGTGGAATGAGAGAAAAGAACAGAAAAAAGCGGCGGGTGTCGCTTCACTCGGAAATGAACACTATAAGATTGTTGGGTCAGCAGCGAAATGGGCCAGTTAGCATAGCGGAGTAGACGGCGTGCTCCACAGCAGCCGTTGGTGGGTGTGTGAATGGTGCTGACCGGCTATGCGGAACTCCAGCTTCCCGCCACATTTCCTGTTCAAACAAAGGTTTCATGCATCACGTCCGGTCAGAGTTTTGACTCAGCCAAGTCTGCAGGTGCACGGATAGTGAGGTCGTATCAACCGTTTCCATCTGCAGACCTTTCATCATTTCGTCTGCACTGGACCACTGAATGTGATTCCCATGCGGGCCAGTCGCCAAGCCAGACTGCCAATATGAATAGCCTTGCAGTCAGCGGCAATTCCAGCGACCCATGTGCACGTTCAAGGGAATTTCCGCAGTTAGGCATTCACTTCTGCACCTGCTCACCTTGCATTCGTGTGTGAAGTGCTCATACTGCTTAGCATAAGGGACGTCACTTTGTATATGCTAAGGACCAATGGTCCCCTCAATCGTCAATGTCCTCCCCTATCCGGCTGCAGCTTAAATATTGGGCCTATGGGCGTATACTATATACTATGTACTTTCGGAGAAAAAATACATATACTATGTACTTTTTGGGGGCTTTCGGGGAAGCTTTGACCATAAAATAGGTTATTTGCCCCCTCCCCAAGCCAGCCAATTTCTAAAGTGACACCGATGCCTAGCACTGCATTTACATCCCTACAACTGAGACATCGTAGCCTTGTCTATCTAGAGGTTCCACAAGTGAAGTAATCAGCCGCCAATTGGGAGCTAAATGTTCAGCAGCTGTTTCCGAGATGTTGACCACCAAAGTCAAGGATGGTTGTTCAGATCCGACCAACGTTGGCGTTTTCGTCATGCTGGTGGCGCTTTCGTCGACAAAATCAATTCCCGCTCGCAAGGAACGAACCGTGTGATATTCCAGGCGATGTCACAGCTGAAATTCCGGCTTAGGTCAGGTCAAGGTGGACGAAGCTTCTGAGACAAAGGATTTTGGTAGGCTGACTTGAGAACATCTGAAGTGACCATCACACTTGACATTCCTCCCCGGCGGAGAAACAGGCGGACACGCAAGGACGCTCAGTTTCGTTTGCAAGTCACCCTTAGTTGGATTTTCACAGCCAGAGTATGAGTCATGCCAGCAAAATCTTCATGTTTGATATTGCACCCGCTGCCGGAATTCCACAGCCAGATAATTGTCTTCAATTCACCTGTAATTTCCCTGGGCTCAATGCCATGGGAAAAGCCAGTGCAGCCAACATCGGGTAAAGTTTTTAGCTTACGAAGTTAAACAGCACATACCTCAACAATCGTTAGCGAGGGAGAGACAGAGAGCGAGTCGCACGGGACAACGGCGGCACCACGCCTGCATTACGACAGACCGAAGTTCCCAGCTGCGGTCCCAGGCCGACTCCGTACGACGGGTTTTCTCGTACCCTTTCCTCAGGGTCACTCTCGGTTTCGCCAGCGAGGCTCAGGGCCAGCCACACCTCCGCCCAGGGCCGTCGGCCGTCCGACACGGTGTTGGACGGGAGCGTCCCAGCTGCAAAACAATGCCGTGTGTGCATGTCCGGTCACACCGGCAGTGCTGCCGGCTGAAGCTGCTGTGTACACGCGGGCATGCGGGGGGGGGCGCCGTACGGAGAGTGCATGCCGTCAAGCACAAGTAGGCGTGGAATGGCACACAATCGACTGAAGCCCAGGGAGAGGGAGTGTGTCCAGGAATGGGTACAATGAAGCTTGAAACACAATCTGGGGTGCAGTGTACAACGTACGACAAATGCTTGGCAGACTTGGCTTCGCCATTTTATCACAGCGACACACGAATGCAGACGGCCTGACGGCAATCGTGTCTGAGCAAAGGGTGCGGTGAGCGGCATGGGGCCACATCAGTGGCGTCACGAAGAGGAGGGGGGGGAAGGGCCGTGCCCTTAACAATCACATTCGGGTCACAAAAAGTCGCGCAGGGGTCCTGAAAATGACGCTGGGTTCCTCAAAATCGCACCAAGGCCCCTCCAAATGACATTTGGGTCCCAATGAGTCAAGCAGGGCCATGAAAAGGACGCTGGGCCCTACAAATCACGCGGGCCCCTAAAAATCACATCGGGGGCAAAACAACCGCGCAGGGTCCCTGAAAACGATGATGGGGCACAAAAATCGCACTGAGGCCCCTGAAATTCGCATTGGGGCCCCAACAATCGATCCGAGACCCCTAAAATAACACTGAGTGCTCCAAATGTGGGATCGGAGCCCCTGAAAATACCACTGGGACCCCAAAAAAAAATCGCGCTGGGGCCCCAGAAACATCGCGCCGGGGCCCCAAAAAATCACGCCAGATCCTCAAAAGGTCGCATCGGGGTTCCCAGAAATCACACTGGGTCCCAAGAAGTCTCGCCGGGCCCCTGGAAATGACGCTGGGACCCCAAAAGACCCCGGAGTCTTTTGGGCCCCTGAGAATCAAGCTGGGGGTCTCAAAAGTTCACACCTGGGCCCTTGAAAATCACACTGGGGCCAAAAATGTGGTGCCGGGATACTTGAAATTTACGATGGGCTAAAAAAGACAGGTTGGGACCCTGCAAATCACGCTGGGAGCAAAAAGATCACAATGGGGCCCCTGAAAATCACACTGTGGCCCCAAAAAAATCGCACCGGGGTTCCTGCAAATCACACTGTGGCCCAAGAAGATCGTGCCGGGGTTCTTGACAATCACGACGGGAATCCAAAAGGTCGGGCCGGGTCCCCTGAAAATCACCCTAGGGGCTCGACAGATCGCAATCGGATTCCAGAAGTCTCATCGGGACCACCCAAAAAGTGTAGCTGGGGTTAACGAAAAAACAGTCCGAAGATGGAAAATCACTCTGGAGTCCCAACAACCGCTCCAAAAGCCCCCAAAACGTAAAATGTTGGACGACAAAAACGTATCGAGACCACTAAAACTCGTGCTAGGTATCCCAACAAATGGCGACGGGGCACAAAAATCGCACTTTCGTATCCGGTCGCCGCCATGGAAAATCACACTGGGGGCCAAAAAGTCGAGCCGGAGTACCACAAGTCACATCTGGCTTCCAGAAAATCAGAGTATACCCGGAATGTCACTGCGGCCACAAAAATTCGGTCAAAGCCCCCTCCCACCACCACCCAAAAAAAACGCGTCGGACCCCCGGAGAAGAAGGGTGTTGGGGCACCGCAAAAATGCACCGGGAACCCGAAGAATCGTACCAGGGCCCAAAATTATTAAACAGAGGGCTTACAAAAAATATTATTCGAAACAACAACACAAAAAATCACAAAGGGACTTCGTCGAATTGACCCGAGCGCCGGGAAATTCAGAACAGGTCCCGAAAGAAAATTCACTGAAGGGCCTTTCTACTCTGAAGAGTGTCATCGGCGGAAAAAAAACTTGTTAAGCGACCGCAGTGGCGTACAAAGTGGTAAATCTCCCCGCCCTCCCGAACGGCTGAGCTCCCAAGGATCGCGCCGGGGTCCCCCCAAAATCGTCCCGGGCCCCACAAATTCGCGTCGGGGCACCCAGAATTCCCGTAGGGGATGTAAATAAATGCAGTGACCACCAAAAACTCGCGCCGTGGCCCAATATTTGCGCCTGGGTCCGCCAAATTTGCGCTGGGCCCAGCAAATTGCAACACATCCTGCGAACTCGCGCTGAGTCCCCAAAATATCCAACTCGGGGCCCACAATTCCGATCGGTAGTCCCCCCCCCCCCTAGAGCAGATCCTAGGCACTCCACTGGGCCACGTGGATACCAGCTGAGCCCGCGGCCATGGCGTCGTGCGGTCACCACGGCAGTAATGATGCGTGCACCTCCAGGTGCAATACACGGTGCTCATCCGGACGACCCTCAGCACTCAGGTGTTGTGCTGAAGCCGCCGGCACTTAAACAACCGCATACTACCTCACGTGGTCCGTCGGCCGCCAACTGGCCAGCTGGGCGTGGTCTGTGTGATCTGCGTGGTCTGGCCAGTCTGTGTGGTCTGATCTGCGTGGTCTGCGTGGTCTGAGCGGTATGTGTGGTCTGCGTGGTCTGGTCGATATGTGTGGTCTGCGTGGTCTGGTCTCGATATGTGTGGTCTGCGTGGTCTGAGCGGTATGTATGGTCTGCGTGGTCTGAGCGGTATGTGTGGTCTGCGTGGTCTGAGCGGTATGTGTGGTCTGCGTGGTCTGAGCGGTATGTGTGGTCTGCGTGGTCTGAGCGGTATGTGTGGTCTGCGTGGTCTGAGCGGTATGTGTGGTCTGCGTGGTCTGAGCGGTATGTGTGGTCTGCGTGGTCTGGTCGATATGTGTGGTCTGCGTGGTCTGCTTCAGCGAATTGTCAGGTTTTGTCGGCACAGTTTGCAATATACTAGTTTTCGATGGAGTAATACGGAAGTGATGGTAACGAGCGCAACGTAGCCTCCACCGAACCTGGCAGCGGGGCAGTATTTGGCAAGACATAAGGAGCCTCAGTAATATATTGCTAGACCAACCAGACGACTGGTTTTATGCAATGCCATACACACCTGGCTAATATATTTGTGGGGAACGTTGGGGATGCATAGGAATGGGGCCATCATTGAACTCAGCTCTGAAACCGCAGCGTGCCTGGGATCAGTTCTGAAACTGCAGCGTGCCTGGGATCGGTTCTGAGACTGCAGCGTGCCTGGGATCAGTTCTGAAACTGCAGCGTGCCTGGGATCGGTTCTGAGACCGCAGCGTGCCTGGGATACTGAAACACATAACGCAGCATGCCTGGGATACTGGAACACGTGCCTGTCTAGAGTCTTGAAACCACAATGTGCCTGGGATCCTGAAACACATGCCTGTCTAGCTGTGAGACCACAACGTGCCTGGGATCGGTTCTGAGACCACAATGTGCCCAGGATCGTTTCTGAGACCGCAGCGTGCCTGGGATCGGTTCTGAGACCACAATGCGCCTGGGATCCTGAAGCACGTGCATGTCTGCGGCGCGTTCACTTGCAGTCGCTGGCGAACGGCACAACTGGGAGGTTATCCGCGCATCACTCACTAACGGCGACGAAGTCGAGCGACTCGTCCTGCTGCTCCGACAGCTGCAGCGGCTGCGTTCGCTCGGGCTCGGCACGCTTCTGGCCGGGCGCCTGTACTTCCGGCGCCGGCCAGGACGCTACCAGTCCATCCAGCAGCCAGCTAGAAGCCAGAGGAACCACCAGCAGGAGCAGCAGCGGCGGCAGCAATGTCCGTCGTACAGGCATGGCCGGGTCAGGTCGGGTCACCTCAGCATGCCCGGTTGTCGCCTCGCTGGCCCCGCTTGTCTCGCTGCCACGCCAGACAACACCCTGTCTAGCGCACACTCGCGCGCGGCACCCCACCGACACTCCAACTCAGCGGAGACTGCCGCGGTGTTGCAACTGCCCACGGTCGTCCGCCCCTCCCCCTCCCCTTCCCCACTCCTCCCCTGCAGTCACGGTCAGGCGAGGCCGGCTTGAGCGAAAGTGAAAGCAACGCCGTCGGTTGGTCGGCCACCCCGGCTCGGGCGGCGTCGGTCGAACGGCCCTGGCGGCGTCAGGCAGGTTATGTGCAGCTATTGGAGGGCCACGGTTCGTAGTTACGCAGTGTGTGCGTCAGAAGGTGTGTGGGTGACGTTGCGCGACCGGAGGGAGAGAGTCTGCTTGTGAAGTAGTACAGGACCACTTCATGGCGAAGAATGCCTTCGAATGCGCTTCGAGCCTGACCGGTGTCAGCTTGGCCATAGGCGGCTACCGTCGCGTTACAAATTAGATAGGTCGACCCGTCCTGAATTGGGGAAAGGAAAAACCATTCATTGCTAAATAAATGCACAATTTGCAGGTTAATTAATTAATTACTCAATTCTCAATTAAAAATCAAAAATATTTGAAAGGATTTCATTTTCACTCCCCGAAAATAAGAGCTAACAAGTGAGGATAGTGATCAACACTATGAATACCGGCATGGCGTATTTCAAAATCAGTGGCGTACCGAAGGGGGAGGGGCATTGGGGGCAGTTTCACCGACTTTCATAGGTTGTGGGGCCCCAAGAATACCGCCAGGGTTCAGACGAATTGTATTAGACTACTTAAAGATTTCCGCTTTGGCTCCCCAAAATCGCACGGGGCTCCTGAAAATAACATGGGGAAACAAAACCTCGAAGGGGCCCCTGAAAACGACGCTGGGGGCCCGAAAAAAAATAACACGGGCCCCTAAAATCACATTGGTGGCCCCAAAAAGTCGCGCAGAGCCCCTCGCAAATGACGTTGGAGCCCACAATCGCACCAAGAGGAGGCCTCAAAAGTTCACACCTTGGCACTTAAAAATCGCGCTAGGACCCAAAAACGTCGTGCCACGGTACTTGAAAATCACAATGGGCCCCAAAATGTGAGGTTGGGCCCCCGAAAATCCCGCTGGGGCCAAAAGATCAGGCCAAGGCCATTGAAAATCGCATTGTGGCTCCCAAAAAGTCGGACCTGGATCCCTGCAAATCAAGCTGGGGGTCTCGAGGTTCCCGCCTGGGCCCTTGAAAATCATGCTGGGGCCAAAACGTCGTGCCTGGGTTCTTGAAAATGACAATGGAACCCAAAGGGTCGCATCGGGCCCCTGAAAATCACGCTGGGCCTGAGGGTATCAAAAGTCGCGAGCGGGCCCCTGAAGACCACGCTAGGGGCTGGACAGGTCGCACCAGGGCTCCAAAAGTCTCATCGGGACCACCCAAAAATGAAGCAGCGAAAAAAAAACGGTCCGGAGTTGAAAAATCACTGGGGTCTCAACAATCGCTCCAAAACTCCCCAAAACGTAACAAGTGCTGGGCTCAAAAAACGTGTTGAGGCTGCTAAAACTCGCGCTAGGTATCCAAACGAATGGCGACAGGTCGTAAAAATCGTACTTAGACCGAAAACGTCGCGTCGCTGCTCTTGAAATCACACTGAGGGCTCAAAAAGTCGCACCAGAGCCTCACAAGTCGTAGCCAGTTTCCCGAAAATCAGAGCTACCTGAAATGTTACTCGGCGGCTGCAAAAAAATCGTCAAAGACTCAAGAAACGCGACGGGCTCCGGAAAAGAAACATGTTGGGGCACCGAAGAAAATGCACCGGAACCCCAAATAATCGTACCGGGGCCCAAAAATATCACACAGAGGACTTACAAAAAACAGAACTCGACACCAAATCATCACAAAGGGAATGCATCCAATCGAGCCGAGCCCCGTAAAATTCAGAACAGGTTCCGAAATAAAGTTCACTGAATGACCTTTCTACTCTGAAAGGCGCCATCGACTGAAAAAATAAATTAATCGAGCAGCCGCAGTGTCGTACCAAATAGACAAATCCCCTCCTGAAAGGGTGGGCTCCCAAAGATCGCGCCGGGGTCCCCAAAATAGCTCTGGGGCCTTGTAACTTTGCATCGGGGCCACAAGAATTCGCGTAGGAGGCTCTAAGTAAATACAGCGGGCACTAAATAACTCGCACCAGACCCGATAATTTGCGCCGTGGGCAGCCAAAATCGCGCTGGGGCCCTCTAAGTACAACGTGCCCCGCGAACTAGCACCGAGTCCCCCAAATATCTCGCTCTGGGCCCACAATTCCCGTCGGTAGTCTCAACAATTCTGGTCGGGGCATACAAAAAATCCACTCGTGGCTCCAGAAATTGAAATCGATAGTACCAAATAAGCACAACGTTGCCCACAAAATCGCATCGGGACCAGAAAAAAAATGAAGCCGGAGCCTTCCAAAAGAAAGATAAATTTCGAGGAAAAAAATGTCCGAGCCAGGAAAAACGCTCCGGAGCCCCAAAAATACCACCAGATGCCGTAAAAAATGCGTACGGCCCCCCCCCCCACAAAAAAAAAACGTACCGGAGATCGAAACAAATCGGAAAACAAATATATTGCAACAGGGGACCGAAAAATCAGGCCGGTACACTGACTTTAAAAAAAATACAGAAGAAGTCACCACAAATTGCGTCGGGACCAGAAAACTGCGTTGGGTCCCCCAGAATCACGCATCTGGGCTCGAAAAGTATCGCCGGGACCACGAGAAAATATACCGGAGCCCCCAAAATCGTGCTGGGGTTCCACAAATGTGCGTCAGGTACACCAAATAAACAGCAGGACTCCAAGAGCACAACGGGAGGCCAAAATGCACCGGGCGCTCCAAACCGTGCCGAGTCTTAAAAAAAGCCGGCAGAACCTTAAGCATGCGTTGCAGCTCCAAATAAACACACCAGGAGCTCTAAAAGAGCATAACGGAGGCCCTCAAAGCACACCGGGGCCAGGAGACCGCATGGAGGCCTCAAGATCCGACTGGGGCCCTCAAAATGTGGCATGGTCCTAACAAATGTACAAAAAGACCGGCGACTAACTAAGCAAGTCGTGGTATTCGAAGACGCGCCGATACCTAAAAAATACAAGTTACAAAAAAACAACCAAACTAAAAAGAGCCTGAGTTTCAAAAATGTGCCGGCCCGTAACAAAAATTGGCTCGAGTCCTAAAGCACATCCGTAGACGACGAAAAACACAACGGGTCCCAAAAAAGAATGACTAGCTAGGGCATCTGTTCGGTAGTCAATCTAGAAAAGTATCTAACCAAAAAGATAAGGTGGATCAAAGTTAAGCGGGTATCCGGATTTCTTAACCACCAGAACATGTGGGAAGAAGAGCATTAATCCAATCATCGAATTGGATTAATCGAATTTCCCCAGTGAACCACTATACGAAACATTCTACAGCTCAAAGATGACACAACATTATTATATGGCAGCAATTAGCAAAACGTAGGAAGCCGAGTAGAAACCGGAGAATCGCACGGAGTGTGGCGAATGCGCTGAATGCGCTTGGCGGGTGTACACGTGCACGAACGTTGGCGTCTCAGCGACAGGGCGTTGTTTACTGGGATGCCTGAAATTGGAAAATTTTGCATTTTTAAGCGATTTGCATTGGTGTAATTTCATCAATGTGAGGTGACTTATGAAGGGATATCAAAATAAAAACCTCCGAACAGGATGGGGGAGTTAGGGTTGAAATTCGGTGACTCAGAAACGATGGTGGTAGATTGGCTTACTCCACAGGACCAATAAGTTGGTCACTAATTATTTTATTTTTTAAGGGGCCCCTTTGAAGAATATTGGCCGAAATCCTGGGACTTTATTACAAATGGGTTGAGGTGGGCCCCTCCAAATCTGTTTGCCCGCCCTCCCCCTAGAGCAAATCATACGCACGCCACTGATCGAAATGTAGGTGATGGAAGGAAAAGAACATATCACACACATACCCCACACCCCCACCCCCACCCCCCACACATACATACACACTATATATATATATATATATATATATATATATATATATATATATATATATATATATATATATATAATATATGGTATGAACATATTTATCTGTAAATATGCATGTGTATATGTATATGTATAAGTATATGTTCGCAGAGGGGGAGAGAGGGCAGTGGGATACTCCCACATTTTTCTTGCGATATCCTGTCGATCCCACCATATTTTCAGCAGATGCACATATCTAAGGTGGTATTCCCATTTCTGGAGCCTCAGACGCCGTGCGAGAGATTCTCCGGGCTTATTTACATCCGGGACAAAGGTACTTTTGGCCGAACAGTGGACGGCGGGTGCATCCTACACCTGGCAGTGTTTGCACGGAAACGGTTTTTTCTTTCGGTGACGACTTGTGCAGACAAAAGCTGTGACCGGCGATGGAAAGCTGGTGACCACCTCTCGTGGCTATTACTTTATTCGGGATCCGCAAAGTGTGTGCTTGATTTGTTTGGAGCAAAGTGTGTTAAATAATTTCTCAGGAAACAACTAATCATTATCATCACACTTTATCTGTGCACCTTTCCACACACAAGGGATGCCTTTTTAAGCACGCAGTGAGACACAAAAGGGACGCCAGTGTCATGGCAATCGCGCTACAATCACAACACGTAAGTCATATACACTAATATAGTCAGTGGCTGTAGCCACTGGTAGCACTTTCTGCCCTACACTAAACAGGCGTGGTAAAGTAACGTAACGTAGCCTAGCTGATGCAGTAAGTGGTCGCAACGTCTGGTTGCACTTGCTGCCATCCACGTAACAAGCGCATCGCCTTCCCATAAAGCTGATTGCAGGACAAATGTACGTAGCGACAAATGTACGTATGGCAGATGTACGCAAGCAAATGTACGTAAGCAAATTTACGTAAGCAAATGTACGTAAGCAGATGTACGTAAGCGCAAAAGTGCGTGCGACAGATGTACGTAGGCGCAGATGTGCGAAAGTGCAAAAGTACGTATGACAATTGCACGTACGGCAGATGTACGTAAGAGCAAATGTGCGTATGACAAAAGTGCGTAAGCAAATGTACGTAAGCGCAAAAGTACGCAAGCGCAAATGTACGTATGTGGAAATGTACGTATGCGCAAATGTATGTAAGCGCAAAAGTACGTAAGCACAAAATTACGCAAGCGCAAATGTGCGTAAACGCAAATGTACGTAAGTGCAAAAGCATGTCAGCGCAAATATACGTGTGCACGCATGTACGTAAGCACAAAAGTACGTGAGCGCAAATGTACGTATGAGATAATATATGTTGGTACAAATGTACGTGAGCGAAAATGTTCGTAATTGCAAATGTGCGTAAACGCAAGCGTACCTGAGCGCAAATATACGGATGTGTAAATGTACGCAAGTGCAAAAGTATGTCAGCGCAAATGTACGTATCCACAAATGTACGTAAACACAAAAGTAAGTGGGTGCAAAGGTTCGTATGAGTCAATATACGCTAGTACAAATGTACGTACATGGAAAAGTACATACGACAAATGTGCGTCAATGCAAATGTACGCAAACGAAAATGCGTACGCATAGCAAATGTATATAAGTTGTATGTAAATGCTAATGGGCGTAGCCCAAAGGAAAGTGTACGTATGACATGTATGCAAGGAAATGTATGTAGCCAAATGTACTGGTTTCAACAGTTTGTGTTTTAAATGTACGTGTTTCAAGTGCGCGTATGCAAGTGTACGCACGCACAGAAGTAAGTACGGCAAATGTACGCAAGCGCAGATATGCCTAAACACAAAAATACGCATGACAAATGTACTCATGGTAAATGTACGTAAGAGGAAATGTACGTAAAAGCAAATGTACGAATAGCCTATACACCTAACCAAATGTGCTTAAACGCAAATGCACGTATGCCTAAATGTACGTACATTGGCTCATACGTATATTTGCTTTTGCATTCTTTTCCGCTTACGTAATGTTGCGCTTACGCACATTTGCGCTTACGTACATTTGCGTGCGTACATCTGCCATACGTACATTTGCTTTACGTACATTTGTCCAGCTAACCTTAAAGCTTGCATTGACAGTAGCATCGAGCTCGTTGGTAATATTGTTGAAGGTTTGCTTGCCGCTATAACCGAGATGCCGTCTTCCCATTTCTGTGCGGATTCTGGGCAGCGTAAGCAGACGTGCGTGGCGGGCTTCATCATCATGTTCGGTTCGGTGTGAACATTTCGAAATTGCCGTGATCTGCTCAGATCATAAATTGCGGTCAGTTGTGCAAAGACGATGATAGGCGACTATATGTGACGCGCTCAACCCTTTCACATCGCGCAAGATATCACTTAGGGTGGTCAAATTTGCTACGACCGCGAATAAGGCTTCCACAAAAGGTAAACATGTTCTGAACGCGATGTGGTTCAGTGCTGTCACGAGTGCCGCAGATGGTGATACAATATCGCAGTATTGCCATTGATTACATCGCAATTGGTCTTAGCGTGCTTTGTAGTCGTGTACTATGTCGTAGTATGTCGTGCATGGTTCAGAATCATGAATGCACCTGCACATTGACCACTACGTTATCAGTATGGCGTTGATACGTGAGGTGTTTCTCCATAATTAAGCCTAAGTTTTCACAGAAGAGCGCCAGCGAATGGTAGCATTGTCCAATCTAGCAGTGACACTTGGCACATCTGGAAGCACGGCAAGTCTCTCGTGCACAATCATCTGAGTTCTAGCATTGTTGACTCCACTTCCTTCCAGCAAAACCAATTGCAAAGCGTTGACAGACTGTTCTCGTCCCTGGCTACAACATGTCTAGTATCGTATTTTCGTCCACAGTCCAGCACTGCTGCATGCCATTGGCTAGCTGCACGATTGCTAATTCGGTACATGTAGGCTGATGCCATTTGTAAATAGTGCATGCAGCAGACAGCTGAGACACCCGCCATGATGTAAACCTGAATTTGATACGAATTTGAAGGCAGGAATTTTGATCGGAAGATTTCGACGCTCGAATATCGGATTTGAATTTGTTTCGTAGAACATGACATGTTAAAAAAAAATATCATATCACCGTGGTGGAAAATTTGCTCTCCCAAAAGCTGTGTGTGATGGACTACATGAAATAATTTTGAGAGGCTCAATGCAACTAGAATAGCAATCTGTCCGCTGTCTACCGCTTGATGTATCTCATCAGTTATTACCGCCTACGCAGTCTCGGTAGAACTGTTTCATCTATGGCAATTCTGGGTATCGGTAAACAGGTCTTTATTATGAGAATGTGCTGCGAGCAGTAGCTGAACATTGCGCTCTATAATTATCACCATAGGAGGTAGGGGGGAGATGGGCCTGATATCAGATGGCTTTGATCCTGTCCATTTTGAGGTATATGACAGTAGCTGGCCTGCACCAGTCAGCCCGCTCATAACATACGCTGCCTGATCACGCCGCACCACTGCTGGCTCACCACCATATACTGCACCAGTCAGCCCGCTCATAACATACGCTGCCTGATCACACCGCACCACTGCCGGCTCACCACCATACACTGCACCAGTCAGCTCGCACATAACACATGCTGCCTGCGCACATGGCCCCACTGCCTGTTCACCACTATGTATTCTGCTCGGCCTTCCGCACGTGTGTTCGCCGACGCTCGTGGATACTTGTGGAACCGTTGAAAAGGTCGCACAAACTTAGAGGAAGGATGTTACATTAAATCGACTGACTATGACATTATCTTGCATCACACGTCGGTATACCTCACTTCCACGAAGCATAACATCGCTATGAACAGCTTTCGTCGTGTCATCAACGATTAATTTAGTTCAGAAAAAGGAAGATGACCATAACAGTTTGTCCTTCACTTTTTGATAACAGGTGCCGAAGAAAATTTCGTTCCTCCAGCTTTAATAGGAGCCGAGATCTTAGGGGGGGGCAGATTTCGCCCCCCCCCCCCCATCCGTTGCGCGTAATTGTCAGAGGCCCTCCAGGGGACGTGTTAACTGATAACGATATTTTAATGAAACTTTCAGCGTTTGCTTGTCTTTAGGGATGAACGAAAACGCACCAGAGGAATTTTGATTTTTCCGTTTTTGATTACTTAATAGTTTTGCATATTTGCCAATTAGAGCTAAAATCGAAGATTCTGGCTATAGTAAGCATTTTTATGAGAGCAAGATGACTTCGAACAACGTTTTTCGGTTGGCTTTACCCATTAGAAAATAAAAATTAATGAAAATTTTAAACTCAAAATTTTGCAATTTCGACAACAAAAAAACGATGTTGGGGTGGGCACAAATTGTAGGGCCATGGTCGATTTCGCCTTCCATTTCTGATTCCAAATATTTTTTTTTCTCTCAAATCTCCCCCACAATGAACTCCCCAGAGCCAAAAACATGATGTAAGTCGTGAGAACCTAGGACCCCTAGTGACGTCACTTTCGGGGGATAACAATTTGGGGGTGGTGTCGGGCCCTACTCGTCGAGAACTTTCTGATGACACCTCTCGTTTTCGTGCGACGCTTAGTTTGGAGATTAGAGGGGGTGGTATGAACCCCCCCCCCGAGACGGGGTGTGAGGAAATGACCGGAAAGATGGGGAGGCTTAAGTGTCGACCAATGCAAGCAAAAGTCATTCTCAGCATGACGATTCTAATGTCATCGACATCGAAGGCGCCTGGCGATCCCGTCCGCCGCAGCTTGGCCGACAGCTGCTGCAGCGTGGCCGGTCACGGAGCAGACACGCTGCGGACGGGCGGTGGGCGCGGCGGCCGCGTCTGCCCAGTGTGCGTCACTGCCAGACTACCAGGCCCCATGGAGTCCACGCTGGAGAAGGAGGTGTTCAGTCTACCGGGTCGGCGATATGTCGAACCGTCGGGCTTAAGTTCTGGATCCTTTGAATAGACTAAAAGTCGTCATATTGCCTTCCATGTTGCAGCATTTTGGTTTCTGTATGCAGGCAAAATATTAACACACTCACTGTGCCGTTCTAACCGGGCCACGAAGTGGGCGGCACTCAATCTCTGTCTCCGCAAATGATGTCAGACCTTCATCAGTGCGAGCCCGATTCCTGGCTGCGATGGCTTCTCTGACGTCAGCGTCGTGTAGCCAAGGTTGTCGCTGATGACGCGTGCCTTTATTTGTCAGAGTGGCATATTTTCGTTAATACTGGGATGTCGTGCCGCTAGTGAAGCGTCCCATATCTCAACTGGGGTTCCGGCCTAATACACTGAAATTCGGCCAGTCAAAAGCAAGCCTTGGCACAACGTGCCTTGGTTGAGATGTCGAGTTGACCGTGCTGTGATCATTCTTGGCGGTTGGCGGGCCAACATCGATCACCGCAGGGGTTATTAAGTCGTGATTACCGATGTTGCTGTTGGTGACTCGCGCATCAGTGGAGGACTTGGGCTGATTTTCCATAAGGTGATCTATCAGAGACGGGTTAGCGCCAAGACATGTGTGCAGGATCAACTGGCTCAGTAAAGGATGGCTTAGTAGTTGCACATATGGCGTCACTCGTGGCCTGGTCCGCTGAGGAGTGTCAAAACTGGTGTCGCTGAGGGTATATGTCGGCTTGGTTTTCACGGGGACGTGTGTTGACTGACAGTGCACGTCGTTGATGTTGCCAACTGTCAAAAGACTCTCAGTAGCTGTCAGATGATCCTCGGTATCTGTCCATATGTCCTCTCCATTCATCAAGGAAGTTTCTATAGCTTTTAAAACGCATTGTGTAATCACCACTCGTACGATCTGTTTGAAATCTGTTGGTAAATGCAGGAACTGCAAGGTGAAAATTCGACCGACCGCCCGCCGGCCTGCCTCCACAGAGGTTTCGTCGGCGCGATGGCGCGGCGGCGCGGCGCGCCGGCCGACCGGTCGACCTTGTGACCCTGAGGGCATTGGCCCGGGCCAGAAAATTGTACACTACATAGAGTTCAGCACAGATGCAATCTTCCCTCCAAATGTTGTGTTTCTAACTTCAGTAGTATCAGAGATCACGGAGGGGGTGAAATCCGCTCTTCCTCTCCGGTTCGCGTTATGTGTGAGGCCCTCTGCTACACGTGTTAACATTGTCTGATATTTACAGGACGGCTTGTGTATACACCAGAGCTGTCTGATGCACCGGATGAGTATGTAGCTGATGTAGTTGCCAGATGCCTGATGCACCTGATGAGTATGTAGCTGCCAGCAATGTTTCTGGTAATGGCTGAAGTCCCTCAGGGCCGATTAATAGTGACTCTCTATACTCTGATGATCGAATCAAAGTAATAGAAATACGATAACAGTGAGAACCAGAGGAGAGAGGGAATGAGAGAAAGAGAGGATGTGTGTGTGTGTGTGTGTGTGTGTGTGTGTGTGTGAGAGAGAGAGAGAGTGAGAGTGAGGAGAGAGAGAGAGAGAGAGAGAGAGAGAGAGAGAGAAGAGAGAGAGAGAGAGAGAGAGAGAGGGAGAGAGAGAGAGGGAGGGAGGGAGGGAGAGAGAGAGAGAGAGAAGGAGAGAAAGAGAGAGAGAGAGAGAGAGAGAGAGAGAGAGAGAGAGAGATATAGGAAGTGAGAGAGAGAGATCATGGAGAGAAAGTTCCGCCTGCGTTGACAACGTTTTTCAGTCGAATTGTATGTGAGTAATTAAGACATTTTCCGAATAGCTATTTCCTGGGCAACATCACAACCACAGCATCTCAATGCCAATAAATCTGTATTACCTCGAACCTCACCAAGCTGGCAAATCCTCGAGCGCCTTAAGACCCCAAAATGGTGAGAGAAAAAACTCAACCATGGACAGTGGAGGGGCGGTTAATGCATCTCCTAATATTTTTTCGTGAATGGCTTCCGAACCACTGAGCGGAACCGAGTGAAATTTTCTGTGCCCTCTAGAGCGTTTTTTTCCGGAGCATTTGGTAGTTTTTCTGTTAGGTCATATCATGTCACAGAGGTATGACGTCATAAAGGGAAACACCTCCAACCATTTTGACTAAATCACGGATTGTTGCATCTTGAGAAAGCATTGTGACCTAAAGTGACACATTTTGTGCGGTTCAGGCTAATAGATGACTGAATTGATATCCGGACATTGTCCTTGTGCAATTTCAAGGTCATTCAAGGTCTTTGACATATGTTGACCCTGAATAATCTTTTGTAGTTATTTAGCTATAGGGCTATTTTTGGTCATGAATCCGATTTTCCATCCATTGTTACCCTGGGTGTATGGAAGGAGTGGTCTTAACCGGTATTCCATCAAGTTGTCAAATGGGCGGTCAGCCCTTGGCTTGACCTGACACATGATCCATGCTTTAAATGGAGCTCGATATATGTAATTGCCTCCGTAAAGCATCGACGAACCTACTGATAATGACTGAAGTAAGTGCATATCTGTTGCAGTTTAGGAAGCGTTTGCGATCAACTTGTAACAAGTCTCCTTATTGCGAAAATTTGGCATTTCACCTAACCTGGAGGGTCACCTGTCACACCGATGTACAAAAAGCTGGTGTCAATCACGAGACTTCGTCCTACCCCACATGCCCGTCTTTTCGTCCCCCTAGCACGCTTTGTTTGGAAATTCCAGGGGGTCGTACCAACCAACAACCTCCACCCTCCACTGGCGAAGGTGGCGGTACGGCGAACGACTTTGTACTGTATCGCGCTGCGAAATGCGCCTTGACGATGCTTTGAGTACCATTAAATCGAGGCATCGCCAGCTCTGAATATTTTAGACCTGGACAATTGATGAAACAACGCAGTCCGCAGCTTTTGGCAGCTATGCACGCGCGCGCGCGCGTGTGTGTGTGTGCATTTTATCCAGGCGTTGCGAAGATACGGGTGTCATACCTACACCCTTTCCTTTCCCCAGATGCTCAATTTTTAGGTGCTTTCTGGTGGTAGTCGGTACCCCAGACAGCGCCTGTATCCCAGCGACCACCCCAGTCGGTACCCCAGCCAACGTCAGTACCCCAGCGAGCACACAAGTCGGTACCCCAGCCAACGCCAGTACCCCAGCGAGCACCCCAGTCGGTACCCCAGCCAACTCCAGTACCCCAGCGAGCACCCCAGTCGGTACCCCAGCCAACGCCAGTGGCCCAGCGATCACCTCAGTCGGTACCCCAGCCAGCACCAGATCGTTTGAGAAAGCAATCACTGATATTCTTTCTACACGGTACTCTCGAGTCTCAGTTCGAAATGTGATACGTGGTAGAATTGTTTGCCTTATTGCCTGCATTTTCAGCTGAGTCGAGGACTTTGAAGTGCTCAAGGCTTTGCTGCCTTGGTCATTTGGGGAATTCAGAGTTAATAGCAATCGGGGGTTTGAAACATCGAGATTTTGAAGCACGCACTTGATTCTTTTTTCACACGAAGATTGTCATCGCCATTTCGAGGTGGGGGAAGCTTGGGGCCTTGTGGAACTATGAATTTGGATAATTTAGCATGCGTGGATTTTGATACATCGGGGTTCTGAAATATACTAATTTTCTTTTCGAAAATAATAGTGTTGGGTTTCTCATCTTACATTTCACTGAGAGCAATACTACGCACTGAAATGTTTTACATAGCATTCCATAGAGAAATTCTAGGGAGCCTGCAGTTACGCCAACTTAACTCAAACCATATATATAGCGAGACCTGATGGACAAACCTTACACCGTTATTTGGCTGACCGAACGAGAAAATTATGCCAAAATCGGCCAACTGTATGCAGGTACTGAGACGTTCAAGAGCTCAGGAGCACGTCCAGCTATGCTACCCTCCTTGCTGTTCCGCCCTTGTGCTCCTCCTCCACACTAGAGACGGCCTTGGGGTGCTTCCATGTTAATCCAGTTGTATTTTTTTCCAGCACTGTTGTATGATTCATCGACACCAAATATTACCTTCACCTGGAAAAGGCAATTGAGAACATTGAATCTCAGCCTATCCACCTGGCGTGGTAAAGATGCTGCAAACAGAATAAACACAATATATATTTCTTGAAAGCATTATTGGAAATTATATCGGTGAAAACATTGCCATTGCCTGCACAAGCATACACTGTGACAAAGGTGATACGCCTTTCCCACCAAGGTCGAATGGCGAGTGCTGGCTGCGGGCATGATCCGTGTCGACGAGTAGAAATGTAGCCGCAAGCCACTTTCTCCGAACAAATTAGAGCACACTCAGGATAGACATTGTGATGACAAGTGGCAAATCTTAAAATGAACAGAACAGCAGTTTTTCCGTCATGTTGTTATCAGGAGAGGAACATTTTTGGTGCTTTTCGGTGGCTGTTTTGCGTAAATTAAGAGCTCTTTTTTCCAAGTATCCGTGAAAAAAAGAGAAGAACGTTCGGGCTTTGCTTCATCAAACGGCTGACGAACACTGCCCTATGGATATCTTTAATATGTTAGCCACAACCTTCACCGCCTCACTCAGACATTCCGCCCCCTGGTTGAAGGCCTTCAACTTGACGTGTTCGCGTCAGGGTCGGGCTCGCCTTCCATGCTCCCTTGCGACCACCTGGGGGATGTTTTTTTGCTCGATATATATATATATATATAAATATATAATATATATATATATATATATATATATATATATATATATATATATATATAGATATATATATATATATGTATCTATATATGCATTTATATATATATATATGTATATATATATATATATATATATATATATATATATATATATATATATATATATATATATATATATATATATATATATATATATATATATATATATATATATATATATATATATATATATATATATATATATATATATATATATATATATATATATATATATATATATATATATATATATATATATATATATATATATATATATATATATATATATATATATATATATATATATATATATATATATATATATATATATATATATATATATATATATATATGTATATATATATAGGTATATATATATATGGATATATATATATATATATATATATATATATATATATAGATAGATATATATATTTATATATATATATATGTATATATATATATATATATATGCATACATATATGTATATATGTATATGCATATAGGAAGTTCTGCCCTGGATCAATACCAAGTAACGTCGGCTCAGCCACGATACATTGCGTCGGGAATATTCTCGGTTACAGGTGCATTCTTTCCATGCAACGTTCTTGGCGTAATGTTAGTCTTTAAAGATATTGGGGGATCTGTTCGCCCCAGCACCAATGTTGGCTGAAGCACGCCAGGCACATTAATTAACGTTTCAACTGTGAATATGCCGGTAAACTTGGCGTTGGTGGCCTATCACAGTTCACAGGCTGGTTTCCTTTCCGGCCGGCTGGTCAGTGGCGGGCGGCCCGCGAGCCAGATAGCGAATGAGCACAAGCATCTAATTGCATAAGACAAATAACAAAGTAGCAATATTCGCAATTCATTAGTGCAACGACAATGAAATGGGCATTGGAATGCTAAATGCGAAGTGCTAAAGCTAAGTTGAATGCATGAACTTCTCGAGCTATTTATTTGTCTCCCATGTCGCAAAATGTGCATCTGTTGTCGTGCTCATAGCATAACGGCATGCTCAACCAAGGCTATAGAACACCAGGTAGAACGCCCGCTTCCCAAAAGGAGACGCTTGAGAGCACCATCAATTCTATAAACTTGAGCCGACCAATCAGCGTTTGACGACCTCCGCCGATCGTGGCAATAGTAAAGGCCGTAGGACAAACTTGTGGAAGGTATTATCCATATATTATTCCATTTTTCGTGCTAATTTTCTACAAAGGCATTATTGCTACTTTAATCTTGATCTTTAATACTACTTTATCACAATGTCACCGCTGATAGGGGAAAAAATTGGTATTTGTGTGGATGTCACCGGTTTCGCCGCACTAAAGACAAAATGTGTTTGTTTAGACCGACGGAGGTCGTCAAACGCTGATTGGTCGGCTCAAGCGTCTCCCTTTTTATTGGACTACAATGCTGGAGCGCACCCCTGTGCTCAACTAACCAAACTACCCACATTTGTCGCTTTGAGCATAACGGGATGCAAAGAATGGCACAAAGCAGGGTACCTTATTTTGCCCGTATTTCCCACCGTACAACTGTCGTAACTGTTACTTTTCACCATACTCGATTCCTGGCAGCTGTGTCAACACAGCCATGTCAACTGATACCGAATACATTTGCCAATGTCATCCTTTCCCTGCAATTTTCAAGTCATATTGTCAAATAGCTTCAAAGTCATCACGGGCTTTGTTTTCGCCTGCTACCTCCCACTCTACGAGAAATGAATTCCAGGACACTGATCTACATACGCTGTTAATGCCCAGCTAGCGAACAATATCATGTTGTTCGCTACAGCGCGTGTTCCACCTACCCCATATTTCCCGTCCCTTGTCCAATTTCTCCACTCGGGTGGGGGAAACTGTGAACAAGGAAAGGTCCACGTTGCACCAGTGCTAAGTTTTGCTGAGTAATAATATGGCTATTGATACGGCTAATACGATATTGATGGGACCAGACGTTCCGAAGTTTAGTGTGGGGATAAAACATGTTGAATAGGTTCCGATGTTTTTTGTCGTGAGCCATACGGACGCGGATCTCTGATTAGCTAGCTCTCAGCTCTGAAGCCGGCATTAGCTGAGGTCCTCGTATGCCCCCTCCCCTCATCTTTCCCCTAGCTTTACGTAATCCGAGCTCCGAATCAAAAGAA
Organism: Ashinkailepas kermadecensis; assembly: GCA_034440615.1. NCBI lineage: Eukaryota > Metazoa > Arthropoda > Thecostraca > Neolepadidae > Ashinkailepas > Ashinkailepas kermadecensis. The sequence continues at coordinate 2,626 of JAOTOM010001958.1, read as the reverse complement.
ACCTTTGATTTTGCAACCTCTCAAAACGAACAAACAGGATCGAGTCAAACTGGTTTTGTTTGTAAGGTCGCGTACATTTACTTGCTTCGCTCGCTCCCTCATTCCGTCTGAAAAACAAGGTACGTTTCGTCATCCGGTGATCTTGCCGCCACATGACGTCACACTTTTACGTCATTGGTAGGCTGGCAGGTCTTAAAGGGCATTGGGTTCATGTATGTACGAGAACTGTAATTAAATACAGTAATGATTTCCGATTGGTATTTTTGGCACTAATGAGACATCCGGGTGTCGTGTCGTGTTCCGTGATTTCATCTTAGAATCTTCCGGGCATCAGGAGAAGCCTTCCGACGAGTAAGATCCCGGAACGGAAAACAATCCTTCGATGCTGGCGATGGCATCGTAGGTTCGAACACTCTGTTTTTCTCCGCAGCCTGCTGCCTCCAGCCCCACTGCATTATGTTGTTCCCATCCGTGCTACAGTGGAGGACAAACTGTGAATCTCAGAACCCAGAACAGCATATTTCGAGGCCTTTAATTGTTCCTAAGAAGTATGTTACGCTCTGATTGGCGTGGACTGCTCGTATTCGCTTCTGTAAGCACTACAGCTGCCAGCAGGTGTCTCAATCAATAAAAAAGGCTGCAGGGCGTGATGACACCCGTGAAGCTTCTTTTACCTATGGTCGCTGAAGGAATGATTCCCCCTCGCCTGTAAAACTGCTTTCGTTCACTCTCTTCGCCCGACCACTAACTCCGTCTGAATGATTACACTACCTTGCCAATACTTGTCCAATGAAGTGGAGTTATGTGCATGCGAAATTGGTTCATATGATCGGCACCGCGCCACCCAACAGTCGCTCGCCCTCCATCTTAGGAGAGGCTCCTATCGACAGCGAAATGTGCAGGGGGTCGCGTGGTGCCTCCCTTGTGATCCCGCAAACTAACAGCGAAATCTTCTACGGAAAACGGTAGTCAATTCCTCATGACGTGTTCTACCTTAGCATGAAATACAAGTTTGGCAATTTGTTGCAAGGTGGGCTTCAGGGACCAGAAAAGGGATAAAATATATTCTCCAGACCAGAATGCTGCTGCATTTTCAAGTCGATTTGATCGTACCCATGGGCATAAGAACCTGGCGATAAAGGTGGACGAATTGAGCATTGACCCTAAGGTGCGCTACGTGGAAAGAATCGACCTCAGAAAAGCTCTTGCCACCAACCCTCCCAACTTTCGGACAGTTCCTGTACCCATGATCATACCCGACAGCGTTTTACGGCAAATGAAAAGATCGTTTGGCTCACATGAGAGCATATTTAGTATGGATGATTATTTAAATTACCTCCTTGTTCGCACGGTAAAGATCCCTCGGTGCTCTTCGATAAGAGTAGGCTAAAGCCGGCACCCTAGCAAAATCAACTTCTCGCCACTCAAAACACCCGCACCCCCACCCAAACTACGAATTATTTTGTGGAGGAGTAAAGTAAAACTAAACCATTTAGACATCAGGAGCTGTCCCCAACCCAGGCCCTCGCCTTCAGCACCTAAAATATCACGCAAACTAACGTAAAATTCCTTAACGTAAATGTCCACTTGCCTGCACCTTAATCACAAACGCTCGCTTTATAGACAGACATGTAACATACTCGCTTTAAAGGCGGCGCAAATGATCTTTATGGTCCGGCACGCCTAAAAAAATACCCCCCCCCCCCTATAAAGCTAAGATGCTCGTCTAGGGGTAAGATGCTCGTCTCACAATCGAAAGATTGTGGGTTCGAGTCTCACCTGTCGCTACTCTTCGCCCGCGACTAATCTGCGTGAGAGATTGGCGACGCTATATGGCTCAACGGTCGACGTGTCGTAAAACCAATAACCATCTAAAGCTAAACATAATTATATTGCCCTCACCAATACTGGCTCAGATTTAACCAATAGGTGAGGTGACAAATAGGTGAGGTAACAAATAGGTGAGGTAACAATGGCACACCTTGGCTTTGATGAACTCAGCCAGTTAGAAGCGGGAGGCGATTTTATGGAAGCATTGGTGTTCAGTGATCCTCGTCATCCATGGTTTACGTCTGACTGGAATTTTTCTGGAAGAGCACTTCCGTCATTAAACTGCTTGTTTTTTTCAGAGGAAAAACTCAGGACATCATGATGGTGGTTGCCTCCACAATCTCATGCACACACAAACCAAACTAGTCGAGTTCTTCAAATGGGCAACTGAATAAAAAAATTGCCGAAGGACGTTCCGATGAGTACCGCAATTGATACTAATTTACGTTAAGAACTGTTCGAGAATGCTTCCTTTGTCATCGAAATCTCGGTCAAGTTCGATGCCTCAATGGACATACACCCTGTATACATGAGCCTTGCGATTAGGCTGAACCGTAAACGTAATTCGTTCCAGCTAAAATCCCAACGGCTCGAAAGCGTTTACACGAGCAAATGAGAGTTCCGTTAACTTTGCGAAATCTTGTGCAGCCAAACTAACGAAGTTTCAGCGGAATTTATGGATGGCGCAGCACGGCAAAAAACTCTAGAATTTAATGCGTCTGATAGGCACATTGCCGTGGCTTGTCGTATTGCGCAATTTTATTCTTTTTGTCAAGCGCAGTCGGGTTTTTCGTTC